>SNQJ01S0169592.1:0-20684 GCA_010110895.2 Picea sitchensis
TATGATCCTTGCTTCCATCATTCTGTCGAGCTCAATTTTCACTTTCTCTTTGTACTTAGGGTTTAATTTGTAGGGTCTCTATTTGAATGGTCTAGCATCTGGATTTAAAGGAATCCTCATCTCTCCCATAGGCCCTTTAATGCCTTTTATATCCATGAACTTGGTTGGAAACAAGTCCTGATATTCATGCAGTAATTCTGTAATCTTGTCAATAGTGGCAGCATCCCAATAATCTCCAACATTTGCAAGATTCGGTGTCTGTTTTGTTCCAATATTGACCTTCTTAATCTTGATTGGTTGTCCAATGAATGGTAACTCAACTCTTGGTCCTTCCACATCTCTCTGGCCTTCTGTTTCTTTGATTTTCACCTTCCTCAGATCATCGTCTTCATCAGTATTGATGTTGTAATAGCCTTGCAGTTTTTGTAAAGGTGCAGTCCATTCATCCTCATCTTTCTCTAAAGGGAGGCTAGAGGCCTCCTCAAATAATTTATGTGTGGAAATCTGTAGTGTTTGATCTATTGAAGGATATTGACTTTCAAATAAGAAGTTGGTTACAAAATTCTGAGTCATACCTTTCCAATCTGTAGTGATGAGGCGTAGCTCTGCTTGAAGGTACCGGTTGATAGGTGTCGTGTCCAATGTGTTGATGAATTTGTGTACCCATTTTTCTTGAGGAAAGTTTCTTCAGGCTTCCTCATAGCTTCACACATGGTCCTTTGGGAAACTTTGACCTGTGTATCGAACTTCGTAGCCTTCTACTTGTGCTGAGAACCGTGTTGTCATCAAGGTACAACACTGTACCCAATTTGTAATGTTACTTTTGTGTGCCCCCCACCATCTTGTTGGGGTTGTTCTCAGGGCTTCATCCATTGCCAACAGTCTTTTTTGCATTGGTACACTCTCTTCAAAGTTTGAAAAGAAGGTTTCTATAGGATTTAGACCATCAAAGGTGGGTAAGTTACTTACTATTGTTTCGATCTAGCGAACTTCTCTAGTTAGTCTAGCACATCTTCTTGTAGATACTTCATAAATTTTATTCTACCAATTCTCCAGTGCTTCTTCTAAATCTGATGAGAATACGTTGTCACTTCGCTAGCTTAAGTTTCCATTGGCCATAGGATTAATGTAATCCCATTGTCTGGCTGTTAATTTGTATATATTTTCCAGTTCATATGCGTGGTCTTCTTCTCTAATGGGATATGTGTACCGCTGAACTTCATCTGGATCTAAGGATGCAATGACCTTAAGGCCATATTTTTCAAAAGTCATACATCTCTTATTTAAATCAACCACAGTGGAATTATTGAAGGCTTAATCAATTCCTAACAGCGCAGGGTAAGGGCAGTTGTCATCAATTATCTCAATTACCTCAAAATCTACAAATGTTCTTACTCCATCAATGTCCACAAGGACATGTTGCAGTCTGCCAAATGGACTTACAGCTTGTTGATTGGCCATCCTAATCCTGGTAGGGGAATAGAGCAACTTTGGTTTTCCCATCAGTGCCCAGGTTTTCTTCGTCATGACATTGACCTCCGACCCTAAGTCAAGGACTACATAATCTATATCATATTCACCTATTTGAGAATTAAAATGTAATTTCTTATTAGTCCTTCTCTTCTTACCGATTTGATGTACTGCTCTATTCAGTAAGGGGTCTATCTTTCCTAGCTCATGTTGTCTGATTAAATTTTGTATTTCTTGGACAACGCTCTCATCCTGAATCAACTTAACACAAGTATATAGAAATTCCATGAGCTTGCTTACCTCTTTTCCTTCTCTTGGTGAAGTAGAATGATCAAATGCCTGAGGAATTCCATATTCTCTCACTTCTGGTCTTGTCTTTGATGAGGAAGCTTGGTCTCCTTTGAACTCTTTTCTTGCTTCCTCAAATATTTGTCTTTATTTCTTTGCATCAAAGGTTTGGGTATTCTCTGCAGATTTCGTAATTCATGAATCTTCTGTAGTCTTCCCTTGGGTCATTCTATCGTCTCCTGTAAAAACACCTCCTCTAGGAATAACAACGACTCTAGGGTCTTCTCCATGAGGTTCATATTTGATCAATTATATCTGCGGGTTCTGTTGAGGTCTTCGTTTCTCTTGAAGTTTAGCCAATAGTGATGGACATTCTTCAATAACATGCTCGAAGGAGTTGCAGTAGCTTCAAGTAGTGCAAGGGTTTTGACAGTCCCTTTCAAAGTGTCTTGGTTGTGCACAATTATAACAGATGATCTTTCCTCAGCCTCAACCCATACCTCCTCCTCATCCTCTTCCTCTAAATCCACCGCAAGGATTGAATTTTCCTCTCCCAGGGGAGTTGTACTGCGTAGAGTTTCCTTCTTGTTGTACTTTGCCTTGAATATTGTATACGTATCTTGACATTTCATGCATGAGATCATAAGTCGTAAAATCCCTATCATCATGTCTCGTGCACTTACAGAACGTGCAATACAAATTTGTGGGTGTCTGAACATATTTTTGCATGTAATAGCACTCACCAGGGCGATGCCTATTTTTGCATACCTCAAACCAAGGTAAGGTGATTTGATTCAAAGGGCTCGAGGCTCCAGAGGCCAAGTATTCATGGAATAGAGGGAATTTCTCCTTTTCATGGCATTCTGATCTGCATATGACACACTAGATGTCTTCTCTTTTATCTTTTTCCTTGTCTTTATTCATATCTTCGACCTGCAAAGACATATAGTCAGATGACTCAAGATCTTACTCATACCTGAGATGGATTCTCCCATAAGGGCTTATTCTAAATTCATGGCGATCTCCAATGCCTCGGCCTGCAAAGAAATATTTTGTTGCATCAGAGGAACTTTGATGTGTGGTAAGAGGGCACCAATGAACCATTCCTTGTTCTACTCATCTGGAATCTGAAAATTCAATCGGCCTGTTAGGGTGTTGAATCTCTGAACGAACTCCCAAACTAGTTTGGCTACCTTCTGCTTGATCTCTTTCAGCTCTGTAATACATTGGGACTTCGACTTAGGTTTCTTATATTCTGCAATTAGCGCATTCTTGATCTCATTCAGTGGCTTAGGTTGCGCAAGTCCTTGGACAAGCTTCATGTACCATCTTAGTGTGTGATCTCTTAGGGTAGTACTAAACTGGGTTCATTTAACTGCTTCGTCGGTGACATTCTTAATATTCCATACGGATTCACATAAGAACCAGTGTTGGTCAGGTGCTTCAGATCCATCTCCCCTAAATATAGGGAGTCTCATCTCATCTGCCATAGATCTTCCTAGGGTACCTGACTGAGTATGAGGTGGACTACTAGTGATAGTTCTCTGGACGTTCTGGTGTCTTGGATTACTCTAATTTCTTAATACCACTGAATCAACAGGAGGGATAAAAGTACTTACTTCAACAATCTGTGCAATTTCTGAAGTTTTTGGCTCGTCCCGATGAAGTTCTTCAGCTTCCTTTCCCTCTGCCCTAGCAGGTTCTGAATTCTCTTCGTCAGTCATATATGCTTCTTCTCCACTGTCAAAACCCTCATCTCCGTATTTTTCTTGAACAGGTTCGCAAGATGAACTTCTCTAAACACTCTCCCACTGCACGTATGTCCAACCTCTTTGTCGTTGTTGTTGTCTGAATTTTTGAACATTAGCCTTTTTAGATTCGACCAATCTACTATATCTTCAAGATGCTCTTCTCATGCAACAACATCTTGATTCTCAACTTCAGAAAGTGTAAAAAAATTCCTCTGGGTTCCTTGAAAAAATATCTCTTGGCTTGCCTATATGATTCTACTCTGTCAACAACAAAATCTGTGATGTAGCCTCCGATGGTGCTATCAAACCAGTGATCCATTTCTCTTGACACATCGTTATCAAATCTCTTGACTTTCTTGATCAACGTCGATGTCCAAACTACAAGAGGTCTATATCTAACCTCAAACTGGGTATCTTCCAACCTTTCTAACCACTCGTATAGTTCTTGATGGATTCCTCCAAAGAATATCTCATGTATATTAGTAAAAATGTGTCTCTCCAACCAATCCTCTGTACTCAGATTAGGGTTCTTGTTCTGGGCTTCAGCGAAGTCCTTTTCTTGATCCTCTATCCACTTTTGAATCTTTTTCTCTGATGGGAACCACCTTGAAATTCCCTCAAGAATATTCTTGTCCAGGTAATAGAACCATTTGTTGGCACAGGGGCAGACCCAGGGTTCAGCTCCAAGAGTGCACCAACAAGCCCTAGCTACTGGCCCTTTCAGCTACACCTGCGAAGTAGATGTAGTATCACCCGAAGAAGCTATGGGGGGGGTTGCAGGACAAAAGTGTCTACAACCAAGGGGAATATCAAGTGGATCCAATACCAGAACAATACAACATTCATATATCGCCTATCAGCTTAGATCTATTCTTCACATCTACTTATCAGACCTAACATAATAATGCAATCACAACATATCAAGGACAGAGACAGAATACCAATCACATACAACACCAAATATACGTGGTTCACCCTCTCTCTAGGGCTACGTCCACAAAACTATTCTTTATAATATATTAAGATGAAAGCATACAGTTCTAATCTGTTCTCTTAACAAGAAGATCTCTCTCTTCTCTCTATCTCTCCCCCTTCCTGCGCACCTAGTTGCAGGGTTGATCTTCGCACCCAGTTGAAAATCTTACAATACCAGAAGGCTCTCACACTTAGCACTTCTCTCTCACACAACCATAATCTCTCACAACATACCAACAACAACTAGATTGAGTCTAGGAATAATGACAACAACCCAACCCAGGTCCTCTTGACCTTTATTTATACATTACAATAGCTCACCGACATTCTTAGGCTGAAGCCTAAGTGTCAAAACCCTAGATGCCAAAACCCTAGGTGTTTAAAACCTAGGTCAACTTGACCCATGTTTTCAAGGCTTCGCTAGCCTGACTTTCCTTCCTTCTCGCACGGTGCTCTAAAGACTCTAACGGTGGATTTTTCCACTTGCTGAGTTGTCCACTATCTTTCTTCCTTGCTGATCTTTCATCCTCGATCTCCTCATCCAATGAATTTCTTTCTCAGGCTTCGCTCCATCTTTTTTTCTCTTTTTCTCACTTCGACCCAGCAACAGTCATTGTGTCTTCCGTGCAGTTCGCATTTCTCCTTTTCTTCCTTGATATTTGCTCCCTTCCATAACCAAGGGCTAACACCTATATTACATGGGCCATCAACAAGGTGACCAAGGATGATGGTAGGGCCAAGTTCATGTGGGGGAATGTTGGCACTATGGCAGACCCAGGGTTCAACACTATAACAACGCACCAACAAAACCCTAACTACCAGCCCTTTCAGTAACACCTGTGAAGCATATGAAGTCTCACTTGAGGTAGAGGTAGGGGTGGTTGCAGGACATAGGTGTTTGCAACCTTAGCTAGGACACAGATCTGTGATTTTAATACTTAACAGAACACTTAGCAGTTATACTTATCAATATCTAGTCCTTAGTTACAATGTAGTTAAACCCTAATCACAGTACAATGCAATGGTCAACCAAATCTGGAATCTAGCATCACTTAGAACGAAGGAACATATCAAATGCGGCTCAACCCCACCCTGGGGCTATGTCCACCAACTCTTCTTCTTTATTAGCTTCTTCAATAGGTTACATGCACAGAGCCTCAAAAAACTACTCCGCATAGGACAGGAGATCTGCGCAGCTCGCTAGATCCTCTTTCCCTAAGTAGATCTAAGTACACAACCTTCCACAACCTCTTACAATGAATTTCACTTATCTCTACAAGTCTCACACAATATGCACAGAGCACTTACAATCTTGATCACACAGATCCAACTTTAGCACTTGGCTATTCCTTATGACTTCCTCTCATTACATCACCTAGTCTTCTAGATATACTTTACAAAATAGTCCTAAACATGAGTAAACCCATGGGTCGACATCCCATACCCATTACATAATCCCAAATTCCAAAAAGGACCCAAAAAGGGGCCGAGATCTCATGATCTCTGCTTCTCCTTGCGCTTTGCCCTTGGCAGACTGTCGAAGTCCCAAAATAGGTCAAACTTGACCAAGGATCTCCCAAAACTTAGTCAAGGGCCAACAGGCCCCCAACACTCACCTATGACTCATCCTGAGTCACTCTAATCTAGATAATTCCGCTTCAAAATCCTTGAGCGTAGCTCAAGCTTCTTTGAGTTGTTTTTGGGCCTTGGCCTCTTGTTCAACGAACTCTTGGATGACTGCGTCGTTGACAGGTCCCTCCAGGTGTTGTTCAGCTGCAGTGACAACCTGCTCCAGTTCTGCTCCTCGACCTTCTACCTCTGTGAACAATTGATAGGCCTTATCTTGTACAGGTTGAAGCCTCTGAGTTACTTCCATAAATCTGCTCTAGATAGTGTGGATCTACTACTGGGCAGTGTGATGCTCTTGGTATCGCTTCATTCTTTCCACAGGTGACAGGGGCTTCAGCTGCGCTTGTATCATTTCGGCTTGATACTTCTCCTCTTGGAGCTGCGACTCCAGTGCCTTCAGTTTTGGATTCTCAGTGAGTTTCTCGTAGTTCTGGGCACTGTGATCAATCAGTTTCTTACATTCCATAGAAAGGGATTTTATTCTCTCAACTGCACTTTGAGCAGTTGCTTCTCTTGATCCCTTACATCCTGTGGGGTCTCAGGTACTGCGCGGAGCTCTAAGTTTAAGATGCGTTGTTGTAGGTGCTGGATAACTTATGTGAGATGCTCTACCTGTTGTGTGACTCGATCCTCTACCTTTATTTCTACGACTTTCATAGAATGAAGTGCTCTGTTGACCACTTCTTTCACTTCGAGTTGCTCCATAATCAACTATTCTTTTCCTTGAAGTAGCTATGATTTTTCTTCATCAAACTTTGCTTGGAGAGAAATATTTTCTTGTTCTGTAGCTCGATGTTGTTCTAAAAGTACTCCTTGCACTTGCATCAAAGCTTGGGTGACTTATTCTATTTCCTCTTGTGCTCATCGAAGGTGAGGTTTGACTAACTCAACTAGTCAGTGGAGTTGGGTTGGTTCATCTCCCAAATCTGGTTCTCCTGATGGTAGGGGCGCAGTGGATACTGCGCCGCTGAACTGAAGGGCCTATTGTACCCCTCAGAGCTTGAATTCAATCCTATAATACATTTCTTCCTTATTTTCTCCTTGTTTCTCTGTTATCTCCAATGAAGCATCATTCAGGGAAGCTATGATGAAGTCAAAATTATCAGAGGTGAGGACAATCTGCATCTTGGTCATGGAGGCTTTCGATTTCTTCTGGGAATAAGGTTTCAGGGGGAAAAATTCCTCTTCTTCAAGGAGTCAACCTCATCTCTGGGTGGTGTTACTTAGCATGGTCTTTTCTCAACTTCTACTTCTTCACCACCCCCTCAGCCAGGTGACATGGAAGCAATCTTCACTGAAGTGATTCTTAAGTTTTGGACCTCCTCAATCCTCTTTTGTCTATTGGTTCCAAGTGTATTATGTTCTTTATTAGTGTCCTATAGGTTGTCAATATCAGATATCTCTATGGGATTGGTGGGGATAAAGAGGTCAATGGACCATTCCTTGTTTATCTCCTCAAGGTCTTCTTATGTAATTTTGTAATATGACTAGAGTTGCTCTTGATGTTCATCTGCTCACGTTGTAATGTATATAAAGTGTCGATTTGCGTTGAACTTCATTATTGGTCGAAACCTTTGTAGGGTGTTCGGATTCATGTGAGGCTCATCTTAGATGGCTCGCTTTAGCTGGAGGTAGTATGTATGAAACACAGCGTTCGACTGCCACTGTTTGTTCATATCAGTTGAATACCACAGGGTAGCAAAATTTGTGACAAGCGGTTCGAACGGCTCTATGTCAGGGAAGGTCACTCCTTTCGGCATCTCCCAGGAAACAAATGAAATCAGGACCAGGAGCCATCTAAAATGAAATTCATAACCTTGATCCTGTGCTTCTCGACAATCTAGTTCCAATTGGTTAACTAGGTACTTCACCCAATTCATCTGTAGGCCTTCCACACACTTCCCTGCGAGGTCAACAACAAAGTCGGTGACCTGCGTAGGTCAGTTTTTCCTTACTAACTTTCCACTTATTAGTTGACATGTGAGGTGCACTGTGCCACTCTAGATGGAAGCTACCTTGTAACCTCTTGTTCCCTTCTCAACGCCGCCATATGTATCCTTGTTCTTTTTTGCAAGTGCATGATCTGTGGCTTCTCCTGGATAAAAGTCCTACGGGTCAGGTCCTTGCATACTCAGTCCTGTGATCCTGTGGATCATTGTTGGATCAATTGTAATGTGGCGGTCCATCCATAAGTAGCCACCGTGGTAACATGATAGTAGCATCTTGACACATACGTTGACTTCCTGGTGTCTTCCGAAGTGTAGGATCTTCATGACGTTCAACAGGGTAGACTACGTGAGTTTCATCGTCCATGACTGAGGGATTATCTTTGAGTTCTTCCCTTTAGTTCTGGTTAGGAACTTGTATGGGGCGAGCATACCATAGATCTTTCAATCTCCGAGGTTGAAGTCGTTGAAATTCAACATTGTGATCTTTTCCTGCTCTGTTCGAACTGCACGTATCCCCTCCGGGAGGTACGCAATGACCATAGTGTACTCGAAGTCTCTTGGCACACTATCATGATTCACCATGCTAGCCATAGGCAGGATGTAATCAGGCAATATGGATGGAATCAACTTCGCATTTTCTAGGTCGTCTTTATGCTTGGTTCTCTTCTCTATTGATGGTTGGGATGGCCCTGTTCTATGAGCAGTTGACAGAGAGGCTTGCATTCCTCTCGTCGATGATGCTTGTACACATGTAGACATCGACATGAATCATTCAATCATGAGATCGATCAGAACTTCTTTGACAACTCTCTCTGTTGCACTGAAATTGTTCAACATACACGCTCGAGGTTGGAAATCTTTGGGTTCAAGGAGGAACTTAAACACTGCAATAGGATAGAAGGAAATAGCACAATGATCACTGTATAAAATCAACAAGTCTACGGGCTCAAATTCACGATTAGAAAAAGTGTTCTCAGTGCATGGTGCGATGGTATAAATAGATAACTTGGCAACGGGTTGCTTGCAATGGTCGAGAAGCCTTCATTAACTTAGTTATGTCTCTTATGGCGTAGTCCAACGGTTTGGTGGCAAACCATAAATGCCTTTCTACTTGTTCGAGAGGTCGGTCGAATGGTTATATTGGTCCCAACGACTATATTTCTTCACCATGGCGAAGTGCCATGTGACGTTGTTCTATTATCCCGGTGAAGCTCCAATTTTGCAATTTTTCCTTCTGTGAAGTTCCCTTGGGAACCTTTTGTAACTTGTCGATCTTAGCTCTCTTCTTACTTAGTTTTATAGCTTTCTTTCCAGTGAGCTTCGTCTCGATATGCCTTTTTCCGTTCTGATTCTTATCTTCTTTTGGCATAGTTACTTCGCGTTGTTGAGATTCTTTCCTAAGAGTCTAGGGTGATACTTATTCTTTATCTAGAATAGGGACTTCAATCTTCTGTGGGTCTTCTAGTGTTCTTGCAACTTCGACATCTGGGTCTCAGGTGTTAAATAGCTTCGATCTATTCTTCTATTCTTCAATTAAGTGCGCAATCCTTATAGTCATGAAATCTTTTAACTCTTGCTTCGTCTACTCTAAAACTTCTTTTTCTTCTTCCCTTTTGGCCTGATCTCTTTTAATCCAAGGTTTTCCTAGTAACATGGTAAATGGGACATTGTTCTCAATAAATCTAATAATCTCAAAATCTTCCTCTGTCAAAGTTCCATTGGCATTCATAGATATCCTAGTGAGATTTCCACATAGGTTTATTATCTTTCCTCTAAATAGACCTATTTCTCCCAATGAAGGAGTCATAGTAGGTTTCCCTAAAAGTTCCCAAGTTCTTTTTGTCATGATATTCACCTATGTTTCCTCATCTAGAACACAGTCAATATTGAAGTCTCCTATTCTTGCTTCAAGGCATTATTTTTCTTTGAAGATCTCTGATAAATTGACGTGTCGGTGGTCATTCAGGGTTTCTTTTATCTGTAGCAATACTTTCTCTGATTCTTTATGGGGTTCTTCCATTTCTGGAACTGCCTTAGGGTTTTCTTGTCTCATGTTCATTCCTTCAAGCTTAGCAATCATTCTAGGGATATCCAATACTTCATGGTCCATATCTTTGCAACAAAGACAATTAGGTCTTCTCCCAGGGCATTCCTTAGCAAGATGTCTCGGTTTTCTGCAACTGTAAAGAGGGTTAATCCTCTCTTTCTTTTAAATGATTCCCAACTCTTTTTATGTTGCGCACTAGGGTCATAGTAGCTAACCTGCAAACATTTCTTTCTACGATCTTGCATCCACTTTTTAGTCCAAACATTATTTATATGCATAGGTATAACATATCTTTCACTATTCTTACCAGATCTACGTATATCAAACCTTATTTCATCTATTAGTTCCCTATTTTTCAAGCTAGGACAGAATCTATCAAACATACCTAGATCCATACTTTAGAAACAAAAATTTCCACTTATCTTACTTCTACAGAGCACAAAGATTTCAGATCTAGAACTTTTCACTATTCTTACCTTTATCAGAGCACATAGCTTATAGATCTTACCTCTTTTAATAAAAAATTCTCACTTTTACCTTTCTCAGAGCACAAAGCTTTCAGATCTTACCTCTTTTCTTGGCACAGAGCTTCACAGGTCAAGTAGAATGCTACGCACTAGGGCAACAAATCTACGTAATAAGATCTTTGCACAAGGCTTTTTCTTCCTTAGTTCCCAGCAATCACAGTTTTAGGTTGGATTTTTGCACAAAGATTCCTCTTCCTTAGTTCCCAACAATCATAGTTTCAGTATGGATCTTTGCACAAAGCTTCCTCTTCCTTAGTTCCCAACAATCACAGTTTCAGGTCAGATATTTGCACAAATCTTCATCTTCCTTAGTTCCCAACAATCATAGTTTCAGTCCGGATCTTTGCACAAAGATTCCTCTTCCTTAGTTCCTAACAATCATAGTTTCAGGTCAGATATTTGCACAAAGATTCCTCTTCCTTAGTTCCCAGCAATCACAGTTTCAGGTCCCCACAATGAAATCATTTGTTGGCACAGGGGCAGACCCAGGGTTCAACGCTACAACAACGCACCAACAAAGCCTTAACTACTGACCCTTTCGGAAACACCTGCGAAGCAGATGAAGTCTCACTCGAG
Organism: Picea sitchensis; assembly: GCA_010110895.2. Lineage (NCBI taxonomy): Eukaryota > Viridiplantae > Streptophyta > Pinopsida > Pinales > Pinaceae > Picea > Picea sitchensis. The sequence goes on from SNQJ01S0169592.1 coordinate 11,213, forward strand.
GTAGAGGCAGGGGTGGTTGCAGGACTCGGGTTTCTGCAACCTTAGCTAGGACACAGATCTGTGATTGTAATACTTAATAGAGCACTTAGAAGTTATACTTATCAATATTCAGTTCTTAGTTACAACGCAGTTAAACCCTAATCACAGTAAAACGCAGTGGTCAACCAGATATGGCATCTAGCATCACTTAGCATGAAGGAACAGATCAGATTTGTTTCACCCCCACCCTGGGGCTATGTCCACCAACTCTTCTTCTTTATTAACTTCTTCAATAGGTTACATGAACAGAGCCTCAAAACCCTACTCCGCATAGGACAAGAGATCTTCACAGCTCGCTAGATCCTCCTTCCCCGAGTAGATCTAAGCACACATCCTTCCACAACCTCTTATAATGACTTTCACTTAACTCTACAAGTCTCACACAATATGCACAGAGAATTTACAATCTTGATCACACAGGTCCAACTTTAGCACTTAGTTATTCCTTATAACTTCCTCTCATTACATCACCTAGTCTTCTATATATACTTTACAAAATAGGCCTAAACATGAGTAAACCCATGGGACGACATCCCATACCCGTTACATAATCCCAAATCCTAAAAAGGACCCAAAAAGGGGTCGAGATCCTGCAATCTCTACTTCATCTTGCGCTTTGCCTTCGATAGGCTGTCGAAGTCCCAAAATAGGTCAAACTTGACCAACAATCTCCCAAAACTTGGTCAAGGGCCAACAAGGAAGGAACAACAATGAGCATTCAATGATCTAAATCATCTCTTGTTATCAACTCCAGTACTCTCCTTGCTTGATTTGCAACAACCATTCGAGATTGAGACTGATGCATCTAACTATGTTGTGGGCACAGTTCTCACTCAGTACGAGCATCTAGTGGCATACCATAGTGAGACACTCTTTGATATTGTCTGAAAATACCCCACCTATGACAAGGAAATGTATTCCATTGTACAATCTTATTTTCAATGGAAACATTACATTCTAGGAAAAGAGATGATCATACACATTGATCACAAGCCTCTGCAGTTCATACAGACACAGGGGAAATTGCAGAACGACCTCCACCAGAAGTGGTCCACCTACCTGCAGCAATTCCATATCAACATCAAGTATAAGACAAGTATCTCAAATTGTGTCGCTGACTGCCTCAGTCAGCCTCCTGTGGCTGCACTCACCACTGTGCTCCATTCCTGTGGACATGAAACATCTAAGTGGCCCCAACTTTATCAACAAGATCCAAACTTTGCCACCACCTATCATCTCTTGGGTACAGGCGCGACTGTCACCAATTTTCACATTCAGGAAGAACTCTTATGCCACCTAGGCCATCTCTGTGTTCCTACAAGCAAGTGTGCAAAGATAATTTGGGAATCCCACTACAGTCGGGTGGAAGGACATTTTGGCGTGGAGAAAGTTGTGGTCATTCTTTAGAAACATTTTTATTGGCCAAAAAATTGACATGACGTCAGCAATTATATCAAATATTTCATTGTCTGTGCCATTTCCAAGCCAACCATCAAGAAGAATGGATTGTACACCCCTCTTCCTATTCCCAATAAGCCTTGGGAATCCATCTTAATGGATTACATGTCTGGCCTGGCATCCACCAAGCAAGGAAATGATTGCGTATTTGTCATCGTTGATCGGTTTTCAAAGATGGACATCCTCACAGCTTGCAAGAAGAATATCACAATGGCAGATACTGCCAAGCTCTTTTTCGAACGAGTGTGGGTCCACTTTGGGATACCACATACCATCATCTCTGACTGGGACAACAGGTTCCTCAACACATTTTGGTCGAGTCTCTGGTCAATGTTGGACACCAAGCTCACAAAATCCACTGCTTTCCACCCCCAAACTGACAACCAAACAAAGGTCATCAATCGGATGATTGTGCACATCCTGCACATGTACAATTATAAGCATGCATGTACATGGGACGCGAGTCTCCCCTATGTTCAACACAATTACAACATGGCTCTCCATAGCTCCACCGACCATAGCCCATTTCAGGTGGGTCTGGGATTCCAACCCTTGGGACCCATTGATGTTGCACTTCCTCTTGCCACCGCACATAAAAAATCTACCCATGATCAGTATGCGATCAACAAAGCCACCATATTCATTGAGATGATTCAACACATCCACCAACGGTTCCAAGAGATTTTGCAGAAATCCAATGCTAAGCACAAGCAGCGCCATGATCAACTTAGGGTACCACACCAGTTTTAGGTTGGTAGAAAAGTAAGGTTACATTTTCAGAAGGAGCGTCTCACGGGGCCCCATCGAAAGCTTCACCCACTTCGATATGGGCCTTACGCTATCACCAAGGCTGTGGGTAACAATGCTTTTGAGTTCAACACTCTACCCTTCCTTGGCCTACATCCAGTGTTCAATGTGGACCTCCTTCGGCCATATTTTCCACCATTATTGGACACCTTACAGATCGTAGAACAACTGACACCAACAGAGCTCAACCCTGACTATGTGGAACAAACTTCTACTGATCATATAGTGGACACACAGGTCAAGGGAACTAGCCAGCAGAGGATCCAACTTTATCGAGTTGTTAAGGCAGGGAAACTCCTACACCAAGGCAAGTGGCTCACCCGGGGCCAAATCCAATTGAAGTTTCCTCACCTAATGGGGGAACTCAACACAATGGATACCATTGCTTCCTAAGGGGGGAGGATTGATCCAGATAGATATTGGTGGCCACCCACCTATTCCAACTAGCTCTTGTTGTCCATTTTTGTTCAACACGTTCTTATGTACTTCTTTGTAATTGTGGGTTCTACACTTTTGGGGCTATCTGAAGCCCCACACATCCTCCAGGTGACTAATGGTGGCCTCTCACCTAATCCAACTATATTATTTTGTATGTTTTCATTTAAGCACATCTTGTTGTACTTCCAAGGCAGTTTTGGGGCCATAAACATTGTTTTTTTGGCTCACCACAGTCAAACGGTAGACGAAGTTAGAGTTTGGTGACAGAATGTGTATTTCTCTGAAAGACCTTTCCAATGGGATATTACGCACCTAAAACATAGGTTGTATGCAAAAGTTACCAACTTACACCAACTTACCCATAGGGGCCCACATGACTTTTGTCGTTTCACCTTCTAGGGTTAGGTTTTTGGATGTATAGGGTTTTGACATTCATGAGTAATATCAAAAAGGACTCTAGAGCCTCATTGTATTTTATTATGCTCAGAAGGATGCACATAGAAGCCACATCTCTTCTCAAATATAGCTACCACCATTCGAGAAAGTGTTTCATTTCTGCAGTTTTATAGTTTCAGCCTATTTCATTATTCAATAGAAGATATTGTTCACTGGATATCTGTGTTATTCTTCATATATCTATGTTTATTGTATTTGGTATGTTAATTAGTTCATTCTACTCCTAAATCTGGATCATCAGGATATCCTACAGAAGTCCAATGACAATTACAAGCAACACCATGATCAACACCGGGTGCCACATAAGTTTTAGGTGGGTGACAAAGTTTGGTTGCACTTGTAGAAAGAATGCCTTACATGACCCCATCAAAAGATTCACCCACTTTGTTATGGATCGTACACCATCACCAAGGCTTTGGGTGATAATGCTTTTGAGATCAACATTCCTCCTTTCCTTGGCCTGCACCCAGTGTTCAACGTGGATCTCATTCGACCTTATTTCCCAACATTATTGGACACCTCAAAGGTAGCAGAACAACTAACACCAACAGATCTCAACCCCAGCTGCATACAACATGCATCCAATGATCAGATTGTGGACAAATAGGTCAAGGGCACTCGCCATCAAAGGATCCAACTTTATTGAGTTGTCAAAGCAGGGCGACTCTTGCACTAAGGCAAATGGCTCACCTGGGGCCAAATTCAACAGAAATTTCCCCATCTAATGGGGGCACTCAAAACAATAGAAACCATTTCTTCCTAAGGGGGGAGGATTGATCTATATTGATTTCGATGGCCTCCCACCTATTCCAATTGACTTATTTTAGTAGTTTGGCAGTTTTTTCCTAGTTTTCGAGTCCCTGACTTTTGTGGTTGTTTTGAGGCCCTAAACACCATTTTTAGGGATCAACATAGTTAGACTAAAGAAAAAGTTAGATTCTGATGGAAACATGTGTAGTCCTCAGCTATACCTTTCCAACGGGTTATCATGCGCCTAAAACAAAGATCGTATGCAAAAGTTACAACCTCGAGAAGTTGATGTACTAACTTACCCAAACGGGGCCCACATGACTTTTGGCACTTCATCTCCTAGGGTTAGGTTTTTGGATGTCTAGGGTTTTTGAAATTTATGTTTATTGTAAAAATTTCTTGAGATCCTCATTGTAATCATCTTCTTGCGAATGAGTGCAACCGTCACATCTCTTCTCATAGATAAGTCGCCACCATTCTAGCAAGCTTGCTTTCCGCTGCATTTTATAGTTTCAACGTACTTCCTTATTGAATAGAAACCAATTTTACTGTATATTTGTTATTCTATGTTAAGCATATTTTGATAATAATCTGTATTCATTTCATTCTGCTCAAAAAATCTAGATCACTTAGACTTAGCTTGAACTGTATCAAACATTTTTCCAATACTTCTGAACAAGTAGAAAGGAAGATTCATAACATCTTTCCCTGTGAAGTGTAGCAGTAGCCTTATGTGATATTGATATATCATGTTAAATCTCCCTTCACATGTAAAGTATCTTTGAATAATCTTCAACATTTTATCAAAACCCTCTAACATATGATTTATGGGCACACCCTTTGAAAAATTGTCTTCTTGGTGTTCTTGTTTGAGGAATTCCCTTGAAAAGGAAACATCCAGAGTCATGGCCCTGAACCATCTCTCCCCAATACTAGGTATCTCAGTGGTTGCTGATATGATCCTCTCAGATACCTCAAATTCTATTATCCCAACATTTGTCTTGGTTCCATCAAAGTTTAGTGCAAATTCTTTAGCCACCTCTAGGTGCCCTCTTTGTATTTTCTGACAGAAGTTAATACAACCCACTCTTTGGAAAACCTCCCTGATCAGAAGTTCCTCAAAAAATAGATGCATACCATAGGGATCTATCCTCACAATGTTTCCACCTTTATGAACCTTCTTTTGTTGATTATCCATATGTCTATCTAGGAAGGTTTTATCACATTACTGAAAAAATTACCCACAGTGGAGAGTAGGGAAGCAGAGGAAATGACTACCAGAATCAATAAGAAAAAGCCACATAGACCTCTCACAACGAAAATGTTTCTAAGTAAGGCTGAAATATTTTAACAATGAGGTTAACTTCATAAAAGGACTATGAATAGATGGTGAATTGGGAAAAAGGCTACTTTGCAAGGATACTGGAACAAAGAGTTTACAGCACTAGCTGAATGCACAAAGTTCATAGTGCCAGAGATAGGGTTTTGGCAAAGTTGTATGAAAAGAGTGATGCAGAGGCCAAGGATCATAAGATAGGGTAATTCATGCCTAAGGATGCTGATGGTTTCAAGAGATAAAATGCAGAGCACAGGAAGAAGGTTTGGATCTTAATTACAGGTATGTGAGAGAGTTCACAGCGCCATAAATCCAGTTCGCAATGCCATACAAAAGAGAATCCATTAACCCCTTTCCATGCCTTAAAACAAGGTGGGAAAGCTCATGAAGTACCTAGTAGCCTAGAGCTGGAGGCTGATATCTTCATATCTTCTTAGGATCACCTGCAAGTAGTCTAACTGCCAACTCATCCCCTGCAACCAGTTCACAACGCCTGTCTGTAACACCAGTTTGCAGCGCCAAGATGGAGGATGTTTTTCACACTTGGAGAAAATGGTTAAGACATCCATAAAAATGATCCCTTAATATTGATTTAAAATTCAACTCTGAAATCAAGGAGATCTCCAATGACATGACCTTTTAAGAGAAATGATGATAATAAATTGAATATGTACTTTGAAGGCGTTGCGAACTCTCCTAGTGAGTTGGCAACATACAAATCAGATTAGATATGAAATTTTAACGAGCTGAGTGACAAGAAGATGGGGTAAGCATACATCATGGAGAAGGTGACATGTCAGGGTCATAATGATAAATTTTGAAAGATGTGACTCAATGACTTTTCAAACCCAAAACCAAACTAATCATAATTTATTCATGCCAAAAGAAATGAAAAATTTCTATGGGAAAGGGACCTAAAACCTATAACCTAAGGTAAAACTATGACTCAAAATCAAACTAAAGATTTTATTTGACCCATGAAAATCTATGTGATAACACTCTCCATTTACCCTTTTCCTTCATGTTCGTGTCTCATAACTCGCAATATCGTGTTCTCTAAAACAACCCATCCACTTTAGCGACCTACATAATGGAATTTTCTTATACTTAGTTTATTTTATCATTGCAAATGTGGGAGTCCTCCCTTCTTACCTTTTCAATTCTCCATGTTCTGTGTCCCACATCCCACAATCTCACATTCACCATATAGCGCCTTCCATGTCCCACTTTGCACTTCCATACTTAACAATTTTTCATCTTCCATGATATCATGTCACCATTCCTGATGGAATTTAATTCCCCAACACCACATCATCTACCACTTGTGTGAACCTAAATACTTTTATTAAGTGGCGAAGATTTCGTAAAGATTTTGCAGTAAATTCAAAATCTAACTGTGCATATTAACAACTTTGAAATAAGAGCTATGATAGATGGTAATCAAGGAAATACATGGTAAATTTAATAAAGGGTTAGTACACCATGCTATAAAAATGTTATATTAACAATAACACCACCTATTTGTAAGAAGAGAAAGTTGTGTCAATATATTTCAAGTAGAAGAATGGACTTGTATTGTAGAGACACACTTAACACTCTCGGACGAGAAGATCATCAGTTCCAATGGTCACAAGCTTATAAGTGGTATCTGGCTCTTTCCCTCGCAGAAGAAAACAAACCAAGTTTGGAGTTCAAGCATAACATTGGCCAGTTGTGTTCTTGAGGTGACAGACTTCAAAGAACTAGTTCTTTGGTGCATAGATAAATTTGACATGGAAAGAAGAAGAATTTAAGTTCAAAGGAGGCCACCAATCTATTTGACTCCCTTAGTTTTCATAAAAATGTTGTGACTCCCAAACCCCACCATGCAATTTAATAATGAGAAAATAATGAATTTCTTAAAGAACACCAAGGAGGAGCAGAGCTCCTCAAGAACTATCTCACCAGCTCGAGAGTTGATAGTAGTTATGCTCAAGTTGAGGTAAGTTCTTTGAAATACTCATACAAATAATTCACTTGGATTTTTTCTCAAATAATTGGACTAGAGTCCACGACCTCTATGCTGAAATACATTGTTTATTTTCTTCACTTTTTTGTTCACGAAGACGCCCTGATTGACTGGGGCCAAATTATTTCGAATGAGATATCGTTTCAACTGGGTGGTTTGAGAAAAACCCAAAAATTCTATATGACTTCTTATTTGGTATATGATATAGCCTACGACCATATATTTGAAGAATTTACTAGGGAAAGGAGTGTGGATTTCAAGGTGGAACCATTTTTTTTCTAGTACCCGGCTTTATGGAGACATAAAGCCTAATACAACTTCTACGTGGTCCAAAATAGTTTTATTTTTTCTTTTAAAAAAATAATCTTTAGTCATCCTACATCGAGAATTTCACTAGAGGCTGCCTCCTTTCTCTCCGAGAAATCCGAGAAATCCGAGAAAGGAATTTTTGAGACTTTGGAGGATTTTAGTTTTCTAAGACTATTGGTTTTCAATGGAAACCCTTCTTGCTCCCCTTTTATGTATCTGATAAACTCTTTGTCATCGAGGTGTGCATACAATATAAATATTGGACACATTTATTTAATGAAAAAATAAATAAACAATTCATCCCATTTCCATAGAGAGTTGGGAAAATTGTCGCCAAGCATATTTCTCACTTGGATGAATTTGCACGCCATTTTGATCAACTTGGTTTAAAGGAAGATCAATGCATCAAGGGTTTTGACCCTAAAAATTTGTTTTTTGCACACATTTCCATTGTTAGATACTCTTCTTATTTTTGTAAGTTTGAATAGTTCAAGGAAGGAGGAGGAGATAATCAAAATATCCATGATTCCTCAATTGATTAAGCCTTGAATGATGTTGAAGAATTGGCTAGCACTAATGAGTGCTCTACAGAAAGGGAAGAGAGGCAACAAGAAAAAACCCCAATTTACATAGTATTTCATAGAGAGGTACTTTTGTAAAAGAAAAACCTAGAAGTAGTGTTCTAGAACCAAGAAAAACATCCGTCAGAAACTTAGATGATGGTGGTGATAAAGACCCTAAAAGAAAATTTTGGAAAAATATCATGTTGTATATACTCATGTTAAAAAAAGGAGAGAAACTCAAAAAACAGGACTGCAGATACCTGGAATTGACGAAGATCCTTGAGCTATGGATGTAGACGAAGTGATAGAAGAACCTAGTTGGTCAGAGCAAAGACTCATGAAAACTAGGGAAATTGTTGAGGGTCTGGCTATCCAAGAACCAGAGATATTTGAAGAAGAATATGTCACACTTCACCACGTGACCTACCATAAAAAAAATTAATAAATTGTTAATAGAGAAAGTTAATATGAAAAATTTTGAAAAGTGGAAATCATAAATTGATTTTCAGGGGGTTTCACCCTCGAAAATCATGCAATTTCACTAGGAAACTAGGGAAGCACTAAAAGAATCCATTTTTTGTATTGAGAAAAAAACTTTGTTTTTGAAGGAAAGAATAAACGAATTGGAGAAATCTCTAATTCCAAAGCCATTGTTTGTTGAACCTTTAATTGCAATTCAACCTACACTTACTATTGAGGATGTCCTAGAAGGTAGTTCCAAATTGAAAGGTTCCTCTAGTATATTGTTGGTTGTGAGAAAATATGTTGTAGATAATATCCATAAAAGAATAGACCTAATCCTTAAAATCTAGGAGCTAGCACAGAGTTCAACCAGTTTCTCAACAAGGATTATACATTTTAGAGAATATCTCCAAAACGATTTAGAGAATGGTGAATGTTTTTGCAAAGAATCAGTGGGAATGTTTGCAGCAAAAGTTTCAAGCCTAAGCGACAGAACAAATCCTTCCCTCCAGTATTTAGATGAAACAAATTAACACTTGCTAGTTGAAAATGAATAAATGATTAAGAGAAATGTTGTCTGAGTTGGATGCTCTTAAAATTAGGAGAGGTGACATATTTCAAAAGTTTGTTGATCTTACAAAAGAATTAGATGCCACTAATTTATTAATGGATACCATGCTTATGTCTAAGGAGCAATTATTGAAAGAACTAGAAGCATTAAATGTTGCATGGGAAAGTGAGTTTAATGACTTGGTCAAATTATTCGAAGAAGAAGTAGAGAGGTGGATTTCCCGATACATAAATAAAAATGATGGTATTGAAGACACGCTACACCAATTAAGTATT
>SNQJ01S0169593.1:8201-20684 GCA_010110895.2 Picea sitchensis
CGAAGAAAGACGGAGGCTGGAGGATGTGTACTGACTCGAGGGCGATCAATAAGATAACCATCAGGTACATATTTCCATTACCAAGGATGGATGATCTGATGGATTGCTTGAGTGGAGCAAAATTATTTTCAAAGATTGATTTGAAAAGCGGATATCACCAGATTCGCATGAGAGAAGGTGATGAGTGGAAGACAACATTCAAAACAAATGAAGGGTTGTATGAATGGCTTGTTATGCCGTTTGGCTTAACAAATGCGCCAAGTACCTTTATGAGGTTGATGAACGAAGTCTTGAGGGAGTTCATCAAGAAATTTGTCATTGTGTATTTGGATGACATACTGGTTTACAGTAAGACAATAGTGGAGCATCTGAAGCAATTGGCTACAGTGATGCAGAAGTTACAGCAGGAGAAGCTGTTGATAAATATGAAGAAGTCCTCATTTATGAAGACAGAGCTCATTTACTTGGGTTTTGTTATTTCTACGAATGAGTTAAGGATGGATCCAGATAAGGTGTAAGTGATCAAGAATTGGCCATCACTGAAGAATATATTTGAGGTGAGAAGCTTTCATGGATTGGCTAGTTTCTACCAAAAATTCATCAGGAATTTCAGTGGAATTAGCGCAAGGATGATGGATACAGTGAAGAAGCGGCATAAATCTTTTCACTGGACAACAGAGGTTGAGAAAATTTTTAATCTGTTGAAGAGGAAGATTACGGAACAACCAGTTTTGGTGTTGCCGGATTTCCTGAAAACATTTAAGGTGAAATGTGATGCAAGCATAATTACAATTGGGGCGGTCTTGAGTCAGGAAGACAGGCCGATAGCATATTTCAGCGAGAAACTGAATGAGGCGAAATTGAAGTGCTCCACGCATGATAAGGAGTTTTATGCTATCATACAGGCACTGAAGAAATGGAGGCATTACTTGATCTCGAGAGAATTTGTATTGTACAGTGACAATCATGCACTGCAGTTTGTGACTCAACAGGAGAAATTGAATCAGAAACATGCCAAATGGGTTGAGTATATGCAAAATTTCACATTTGTGATTAAACATATTTCTGGTACTGCTAACAAAGTGGCTGATGCTTTGAGCAGGAAGTGTTTGTTTTTACAGGAATTCAGAGTCAAAACATTGGGTTTTGAGGATCTCAGGGACATGTACGCAGATGATCAGGATTTCAAGGAGGCGTATGAAGCAGCTAAGAATCCAGTTCTCAAAGACATAAGCCCTTGGATAGATTATATGATCCAGGAAGGATTGTTGTTCAGAGGCAATCAACTATGTATTCTGAAATGCTCCATGAGGGAGAACTTGCTGAAGGAGAAACACAGTGGAGTATTGGCATGGAATTTTGGCCATGATAAAACATTTGCGAAGTTGAACGAGTCATAGTTTTGGCCGGGGATGTGAGCGGATGTCAAGAGATTCGTTGACAGATGTAGAATTTTCCAGCATTCGAAGGGAAGGAAGCATAATGCGGGATTCTATCAACCATTGCCCATACTAGAGAGGCCGTGGGATGTGATTAGCATGGATTTTGTATTGGGGTTGCCAAGAACAAAAAGAGGTGTTGATTCAATCTTTGTGGTAGTGGATAGATTTTCCAAGATGGCACACTTCATTCCGTGTCATAAGACCAGTGACGTAACACACATTTCTAATCTGTTTTTCAGAGAGGTCATTCGACTTCATGGGTTGCTGAGAAGCATTGTTTCTGGCGGAGATACGATATTCATAGGGCATTTTTGGAGGACCTTATGGAAGAAGATGGGAACTAACTTGGAGTTTAGTTCTGCGTATCATCCTCAGATGGATGGATAGACAAAATTGGTCAACATAAGTCTGGGAGACTTGCTGAGAAGCTTGGTGACAGAGCACCACACCCAGTGGGACCACATATTACCACAGGTAGAGTTTGCATACAACGATTCAGTGAATCGGAGCACAGGACAGAGTCCATTTCAGATTGTCTATGGGATGCAGCTGAGAGGAATTTCTAAACTGAGGGATTCAGAGCATACTGCGACTAGCAGCGCTAGTGCATAAAATTTTGCAGAGGCGATGAAGAAACTTCGCAGCCGGGTGAAGGAACGGTTGCAGAATTCAAGCCAGGAATACAAGCGTAGAGTAGATCAGCATAGGAGACAACCTCAGTTTGAGGTTGGAGATATGGTTCTGGCACACTTGTGGAAGGAAAGGTTCCTGAGGGGAACATACAATAAACTGAAGATGAAGAAAATCGGGCCATGCAAGGTCTTGAAATTTTTTGGGGATAATGCTTATGAGATTGAATTACCCGATGGGATCGGAATATCTCTGATATTCATTATCTCAGATTGTACCCATATAAGGCTGGAGAAGCAGAGACTGGATATGAGCAGCCAGTGATCCAGTCGATGAAGCAGATGCCAGTTGCAGAGAAGTTGCAGATGGAGTGCATACTGGACAAGAGAGTGAGTAAGAGGACCAGGCGAAAGCAATACTTCAAATATCTGGTCAAGTGGAAAAACCATCAAGTTGAAGATGCCAACTCGGAGACCGAGGCAGAGATTCTGAAGCATGTACAGACCGTGAACGAGCTCATGGACAGGAGCCCATGAAAATTTTCAAGCGAGGGAGTATGATGCAGGAGCATCGCTAGCACATCAAGCGAGCTAGCGCGAAAGCGGAAGACAGCTGGACCAACCATCACAAATTTTGAATTACACCTTGGAATTGTTGCGCGAACATTAATGTGGAAATTTAATGAAGCGCACTTGTATAATGTAATGGACCTTGAGCGGATTGCTCTCGTCCTTAGTAGGTAGACGACATTTAAGATAGTTAATAAAAAGTAGATAGAATTTAATTCTAGATTTGATAGCTTTAGAACGCAAGAGGGAAACGGGATATAGACACCCTCATTGTGCATTGTAACATTATCAAGGAAGGAAGAGCAAGAGAATGTAGAGAGTTGTGTGAAGAGCACCCATGTAAAAATATTTGAATTAATAGAAGAAAGCTTTGATTCAAATTCATGGTTTGTGTTGTTCTCTGTGTATTGATGTTGATATGATCATGAATGTTTTCTTCCAGTTATATAGTTGCTTTTATATGTTGTGTATATGATTTCATGTCTGAGTTGAAATCTGAAAGGGTGATGGAATGAGTTTCAATTGTTTCTCTATTTGAGCCAAAGAATTCCTGCAAGGAGTGCAGTCGAAGTGTCCGCAAGGAGTGCATTGACAAAAGGGTTCAGATAGAGATAGTTTTTGTTCTCATTTCTCCCAAAAGTGAAGATTGGGCACAAGAGCCGTGCAAGGAGTGCGCAGGCCAAGTAGAAGTCTCAGGGTTGCGAACTTGAGCAAAGAATCTAGGGACTATTGTTGTAGGTGTGTGCAGAGTCGAAGACTTCAACACTTGAACGTGGTTGAAGGTTGCCACAAGGAGTGCGAGCCAGAGTTTCTTTCTGAGAACTTGAAGTTGTGGGAAAAGCTCAGGAGAGATAGACTTCGAATTCGTTGAAAGACAATGCAAGGAAAGTTGTGACTTAAAGTTCAAGGGAAGCATCACAAGTTTGCACGCAGGTGAACAAGTCTCCATGGAAGAGCACCTGGTTCATTTCACAGTATTCACTAGGAAGGATAGACGGTCGGAATTCTCTGAGGAGATTTCGCGAAATTCCGGTAGGCGTTAGATCTCAAGAAGGTGAAAGGGAGATACTGAAGGTGTTTCTGAGAGGTTCAAAGCTCAGGAGGGGCGGAGCCGTTGATCAGGTCCATGAGGATCGTTGGATCTACACGTATATCGTGTATCGGGGTTTCATGGATTGAAACTCCAAAACATTGTGATAGGAATTGCGAAATCGCGATCCACGATTTCTCGATAACCAAAGGAAATAGTGTGGGACCACAAGAGTTAGTGGAGGATAGGTGGCATGAGCTATTGGAGTTTCGTGGCAAGAAGTCTCGAACATTGGACATTAGGATTCGCGATCCCGCGAAGTCCGAAATCCCGACGAGGTGACGGGACCGTTGAAAAGTCAAAACCGCGAATTCATTGGTGTTTCGGCATATCGAGACTCGGGAGTCGGAGAACCGAGTTGCTCGACACCGTGAGTGCCGAGATCCCGATAGAGAAATTTCCGACAGGGTAAAGGAAGGGTCAGTGTTGACTCGTATCGGGTCTCGGGGATCTGAGAGGGAAAAGTTCTACCACTGACCTCGCGAATTTGCGAAGTCCGATCCTCCGAGTGCAGAGAGGGGATCACACAGAGATTTCTGTGGGTGAAGATTTCCCGATAGGGAAATAGAAGGACCGGTTAGTGTTCTTCGGGCCGAGAGAGAAAGAAGATCCTGTGTGTGCGTGGACCTTCCGACCTGTGGGTGGTGAAGGGGCTGCGTTGCCGTCATTTTATCACTATATGCACTGGTATTTAAATGTTTGGGATATTCCCTTACAGTTATACTTGGGATTGGATGTGTTATTTTCTTCAATTTATGTTATAAAAATTTCTAGAAGTATAGTGTTTTGCGTATAATGTTAGGCCTATGGAGTAAAGAACCTTTTCTATGTGCTACAAATAGCTTTGGTTAGCTTGGTTCCAATTTGACTATGCCACCCTCAACTATATTTGTTCTAGGTTTAGAAATCATGGAGTACAAGAATATTCAGGAGTTTTGAAGAACTCTTTGAAGGCATGAAGTGTCTATCCAATGCAATAAAACCTCCTTGTTTTTGGTGACCTCTAAAGTTCATGAAAATGAACATCAATGTGTTACACATAATGTGACAACTATGAATCTCTTGGTCAAAGAAAGGAAGAAACTAAATGGTTTGGAAGTAGATTGCGGTATTATAGGGAATCTAGTCGTCAATATTGGTAAATACTCTCATTCCACAACCTCAAAGCATATGATCTCAATAAACTCTATGTAGGAAGAATACAAGGATGAAGAGATAGTACATCAAATGAAATATCACATCGACATCAAACAACATAATTCTCTTGCTTTCAATGTAGGTCAAGATGAGGAAAATAACCATCACATATTCCACTAATCCTTATGATTCTCAATGTAATTAGAATACTAGGTGTTTTTATTAAGTAGTTTACTTGTAAGTAAACTTGATACTTAATAAATGTAAACATTTGCAAACTCTCTTATTTGCTTCATGAGAGTGAGCAATTTAGTTTGAAACTTTATATTGATACCAATATAATTTTATTAGCTATGTTACATCTTTTTTAGTACAATATTTCCCAATTTCAATTCATATATATGTTAAAAAATTTAAAATAAATTTTAATAACAAAATTTCATCAAATTATATTTTTTAATATAAAAAATATAGATTTTACTATCTTTGCATTTTTAATACTTTTTCATGGCTCTTATCTTCATGTTTAAGTTAAAAAGTTTCTAACTTAATATATTAATATATTTGGTGGAAACTTATCCTATGTCATTAATTCACATTCTTAGTTTATGAATGTTCTTTGTATATATTTTTTTCTTAATTAATTAAAATTAATATTAGAAAGAAATATTTACTTATTAATTTATTAATAAGCTACAAAATTCCTCCACTCGATATTTAAAAAAGAAATTCTCAAACATAATATATTTCATAAGCACTGTAAAAGGAATTGTCAATATTGTGCCATTGGCGCATATTCACACTTTATGCATACTATTTATGGGCATTTTTCCTTAATCAAATGAAATTATTACATTCAACAAAACTGTTAATAAAAACTATAAATTTATCCATTTTCACTCTCGAGTCAAAAAAAAAATCTAGACATGGTATCTTTCATGGTATCTCACAAAGTATCACATCATTCATTCAGATATGATGTATCTAAGCACTTATCATAGAGAAGTAGTTTAGATTTAACATATTCAGGCACTAGTACATTCATATAAGTTAGATTTAACATCCATATACATCATTAGCACAAAGAATAAACATATCTATCTATCTATATCAAAGCACTTAACAATTAAAGACATAAACACATCAACACACTGCACAAAGTAGAGAAACACAGCATATTCGTGGTTCACCCCCACCCTAGGGGCTACGTCCACCAACTCTTCTTCTTTATTATCTTTCTCAAGCTTCTTACAAGCACATAGCATCCAAATCCTACTCCGCAGAAGACAGGAGATCTGTGTGCACTTCGCCAGATCCTCCTTCTTTGAGCTAGGATAAAGCACGAAGCCTTCTACAATCACTTGCACTCAACTCTGCAAGATTCACACAGTATGCACAGATCACTTAAAATCCTTCAATCACATAGATCTAGCACTTATCCATTTGTAACTTCTCTTTTCTTACATTGCCTAGACATTTATTTATACTTTACAAAATAGGCCTAAACATGGGTAAACCCATGGGCCGACATCCCATACCCGTTACATAATCCCAAATCCCAAAAAGGACCCAAAAAGGGGTTGATATCCTGCGATCTCTGCTTCATCTTGCACTCCTCCTTCAACAGACTGTCGAAATCACAAAATAGGTCAAAATTGAACAAGGATCTCCCAAAACTTGGTCAAGGGCCAACGGGCCCCCAACACTGACCTGTGACTCATCCCGAGTTACTCTGATCTGATTAGTTCTACTTCGCAAGCCTCAAGCTTGGCTTGAGCTGCTTCAACTTACTGTTGTTCCATGGCCTCCTGTGCAGTGAACTCTTGGATGACTACCTTGTTCATAGGTCCCTCGAGGCATTGTTCAGTTGTAGTGACAACCTTTTCCAGTTCTTCTCCTCGGCAATTTGCGACGTTTCCTGGATAAAATTCCTATGGGTCAGGTCCTTGCATACTCAGTCATGTGATCTTGTGGATCAACACTGGGTCAATTGTAATGCGGCAGTCTAGCCATAAATATTTGCCATGGTAACACAACAGTAGCATCTTGACACGGGCGTTGACTTCCTAGTGTCTTCCGAAGTGTGGGATCTTCATGACATTCAGCAGGGTGGACTGCGCGAGGTTCATTTTCCATGAATGGGGGATGATATTTGAGTTCTTCCCTTTTCTTCTGGTTAGGTACTTGTATGGGGCGAGTATACCATAGATATTGCAATCTACGAGGTTGAATTAATTGAAATTTAGTGTTGTGATCTTTTCCTGCTCTACTTGAACTGTGCCTATCCCCTTCAGGAGGTATGCAGTGACTATGGTGTATTCGAAATCTCTTGGTACACTATCACGATTCACCGCGCCAGCTAGAGGCAGGATCTAATCGGGCAATATGGTTGGAATTATTTTTTCATTTGTGAGGTCGTCTTTATGCTTGGTTTTCTTTTCTGCTGATGGTTGGGATGGTCTGGCTCCGCGAGCAGTCAACAGAGAGGCTTGCACCATTCTCATCGATGAAGCTTGTATACCTGCAAACATCAAAATGACTCTTTCAGTCATGAGGTCGATCAGAACTTCTTCGACAATCTCTGTAGTGTTGAACTCGTCAAACATACACGCTCGAGGTTGGAAATCTTCGGGTTTGAGGAGTAACTTAGACACTTCAATAGGATAGAGGGAAATAGCGCAATGATCACTGTGTAAAATCAACGAGTCTACGGGCTCAGATTCACAGTTAGCAAAAGTGTTCTTGGTGCATGGCGCAATGGGATAAATAGATAACTTGGCAACGGATTGCTTGCAACGGTCGGGAAGCCTTCATTAACTCTGTTTTGTCCGTTATGGCGTAGTCCAACGGTTTGGTGGTGAACCATAAATTCCTTTCTACCCATTCGGGGGGTCGACCGAATGGTTATATTGGTCCCAACAGTCATATTTCTTCGACCTGATGAAGTTCCATGTGGCATTGTTCTATTATCCGGATGAAGCACCAATTTTGCAAATTTTCCTTCTGCGAAGTTCCCTCTGGAACCTTCTGTAACTTATCGATATTAGCTCTCTTCTTACTTAGATTTCTAGCTTTCTTTCCAGTGAGCTTCATCTCGGTATGCCTTTTTCCATTCTGATTCTTATCTTCTTTTGGCATAGTTACTTTGCATTGTTGAGATTCTTTTGTAAGATTTGAGGGTGATACTTCTTCCTTATCTATAGCAGGTACTTCGATCTTCGGTGGGTAGTCTAGTGTTCTTGCAACTTCGATATCCAGGTCTCTGGTGTTAAATAACTTTGATCTGTTATTTTTTTCTTCAATTAAGTGTGTGATCCTTCTAGTCATGAAATCTTTTAACTCTTTCTTCTTTTGCGCTAAAACTTCTTCTTCTTCTTGCCTTTTGGCTTGATTTCTTTCAATCCAAGGTTTTCCTAGTTACATAGTAAATGGGGCATTGTTCTCAATAAATTTAATAATCTCAAAATATTCCTCTGTCAAAGTTCCATTGGCATTCATAGATATTTGGGTGAGCTTTCCACATAGGTTTATCATATTTCCTCTAAATAGACCTATTCCTCCCAATGAAGGAGTCATAACAGGCTTCCCTAAAAGTTTCGAAGTTCTTTTTTTCATGATATTGACCTGTGTTTCCTCATCTAGAACATAGTCAATGTCAAAGTCTCATATTCTTGCTTCAAGGCATTCATTTTTTTTTAAGACCTCCGATAAACTGACATGTCGGTGATCATTCAGGGTTTCTTTCATCTGTAGAAATACTTTCTCTGATTCTTTCTAGGGTTCTGCCATAATCGTAGTTTCTAGATCTGCCTTAGGGTCATGTTCATTTCTTCAAGCTTAGTAATCATTCTAGGGCAATCCAATACTTCATGGTCCATAGCTTTGCAAAAAAGACAACTAGGTCTTCTCCTAGAGGATTCCTTAGCAAGATGTCCAAGTTTTCTGCAACTGTAACAGAGGGTTAATCCTCTCTTTCTTTTAAATGATTCCCAAATCTTTCTATATTGCGCGCTAGGGTCATAGTATCTAACCTGCAAACATTTCTTTCTAGGATCCTGCATCCACTGATTAGTCCAAACATTCTTTCTATGCATAGGTATAACATATCTATCACTATTCTTATCAGATATACGCATATCAAACCTTCTTTCATCTATTAGTGCCCTAGTTTTCAAGCTAGGACAAAATCTATCAAACATACCTAGATCCATACTTTTGAAACAAAAATTTCCACTTATCTTACTTATATAGAGCACAAAGCTTTCATATCTAGAACTTTTCACTATTCTTACCTTTATCAGAGCACAGAGCTTGCAGATCTTACCTCTTTTCTTCAGATCTGACCTCTTTTCTTGGCACAGAGCTTCACAGGTCAAGTAGAATGATGTGCACTAGGGAAACATATCTACGTACAGAGATTTCATAGTTTTAGGATGGATCTTTGCACAAAGTTTCTTCTTCCTTAATTCCCAACAATCACAGTTTCAGGTCCTGGAAATAGAACCATTTGTTGGCACAGGAGCAGACCCAGGGTTCAACGCTACAACAACACACCAACAAAACCATGACTACCGGCCCTTTCGGCAACACCTACGAAGCATGTGAAGTCTCACCCGAGGTAGAGGCAGGGGTGGTCGCAGGACTCAGGTGTCTGGAACCTTAGCTGGGACACAGATCTATGATATTAATACTTAACAAAGCACTTAGCACCGATAGTTCATCAATATTTAACCACTATATACTCCACAGATAAAACAGAGCATCGCATCATTCATTCAGATCTGATGTATCTAAGAACTTATCATAGAGAAGTAGGTTAGATCTAACAGATTCAGGCACTAGCACATTCATATAAGTAAGATCTAACATCCATATACATCATTAGCACAAATCATAAATAGATCTATCTATCTATATCAAAGCACTTAGCAATTAAAGACATAAACACATCAACACATTGCACAAAGTAAAGAAAAACAGCATATACATGGTTCACCCCCACCCTGGGGCTATTCCCACCAACTCTTCTTCTTTATTATCTTTGTCAAGCTTCTTACAGGCACATAACATCCAAATCCTACTCTGCAAAAGACAGGATATTTGCGCACACTCTGCCAGATCCTCCTTCTTCGAGCTAGGGTAAAGCACTAAGCCTTCTACAAACACTTGCACTTAGCTCTGCAAGCTTCACACAATATGCACAAAGAACTTACGATCCTTCAATCACATAGATATAACACTTAGCCATTTGTAACTGCTCTTTTCTTACATTGCCTAGACATCTATTTATAATTTACAAAATAGGCCTAAACATGGGTAAACCCATGGGCTGACGTCCCATACCCGTTACATAATACCAAATCCCAAAAGGGACCCAAAAAGAGGTCGAGATCTCGCAATCTCTGCTTCGTCTTGCGCTCCTCCTTCATGATTCGAAATCGGATCTAGAAGCCTGATAGGGCTTGAAAAATGATCAAAAATGAAAGTGCTCAGAATGCGACGAAACCTATGCTATTGTGTCTGTCTCGTCTTCCTGATTCCAGTGGTATATTTACTTTGTCAAACGGGCTCCGTATGGAGAAGATATCGCATTCTGTCCAAAAAGTCAAACAGGCAAAAAAAAAAATTGTTGACTGTGCAGTCCGTACAGTCTGTACGGATGCTGATGTGGCATGTATGTACAATGACACGTGGCAGGTCCGTACAACGACACGTGGCAGGACCGTACAATGACATGTGGTGGCTCCAGGGAGTGACACGTGGCATGCAGATTTGATCATTTGGGCGTACAGTTGGACCAATCTCGAGGTGACACGTGTCACCACTAAAAGGGTGACACGTGGAAGGGTGACGTCAGCAGCTGACATGGCAGGTCGACATGGCAGTATGGTAGATTACGCGGCAGTTGATGTGGTAGGCACGTGGGCCAATCAGCAAATGACACGTGTCAGGTTATGGTTGGTTTTTAAGGTGCCACGTGACCCAGTCACGGGCTGCCACGTGGCACCCCGTCATTGGTTTATTGGTTATGTGTTAAAAGTTTTGGTATGTCGCCGGGGATCAAACCCATGACCTCTCGGTGGGCAAAGGACTGGGAAATCCGGGCTAGACAGTCCACCATCAGTTGGTGCTTGTAAAGTTTATGTAAAACAAAATATTTAAATTAGAACAATGTTTGAACCGGCGGGGGAAAGGGTTGGGGCTTAGCCCCAGCCCTCGACATATATATGACCATGAATATGTAACCAGAGTGGAACCAACGAACGCGCAGGGGTTACAACTTAACCCGCGATTCTATGCATAAGCCACGGTTTTCGTTTACAAGCCAGATGACCTGGGGGCTTATCCATACATGCGCGGGGGGTTGATATAATGGTTAGTGCATGACCCTATTGGAGTGCCAAGAAACCGGGAGCGGGAGCCAATGGATGGGGGCCAGCGCATAGCGCATGGCCACATGACCCCCTATATGACTGAGAATCAGGGGCGCGTGCATGGAATAAAGGGATAGCGCCTATAATATAGTTCAGAAGTGGGTTTTTCATGCCATTTTTGGATTTTTTGTTGTAACTATGCCTATTTTTGGTTGATTCCTTCCATTTTTGGGGGATATTGGGAATTTTTGGAGGCCAAATTCTTGGAGGAAGTTGGAGGTGAGAAACCAACTTCAAGGCTATATAAACCAGGCCTGTTTGAGGCCATTAGAGAGCAGTCAGAGCAGAGTTATTCTGAAGAAAAGCCAAGCCAAAGCCATTTTGATGGAGAGAAGCTTTTGAGGAGGAGACGCTGTCGGATCATTTCTGGGAGCTTCGGACGTCCGTTTTGCGTGTCGTTTTCTTTACAGGGTTTTAGAGATCTGGGAGAACATGACCAGATCAGTCTTGTAGCCATTTGGCATTGCAGCGATATACTTTTGAGCATTTGAACAGAAATAAAGAAGCCTCCCCCACGGAGAAAAGGCCTGGAGAAGTAGGCAAAAGTTGTGCCAAACTCCGTTATCAATCTGCATGTTATGGTTTGCTGTTTATTCTTTCATTTGAGATCTACAAATGTGTATATGGCTGTTATAATTCCTCTTCTTTCCTCATTCTTTCACTAAGTTTCTCAAATGGTTAATTAACGCATGCAAAATTAAAACTCAACCATAGTCATTAAAAGATCCTACAGATCAAGTGGTATCAGAGCTAGTTGATGTTTGGATTTGAGTTTTGCATGATAACCAGGGAAAAGATACATTGTGGTGAAGGCGAGATTTTTGCAGAGAATCCATTGATTGGATTGAGAAAGAGAGCTTCTCACAGTGAGAAGATGGCATCGGAAGAAGGGATTTCTCAAGAAGAGAAAGAGTTCTGGAAAACATTCCATGCTATGTCAGAGATGGTGACAATATTGTATGAAGATTATTTAGAACAGAAGCGGCCAGTTTTGGGTAATACTTCAAAAGGAAAAACTGAAGAGGAAGAGGACCATCATCACATTCCTCCTTCACCTCCATCAACACCTCCTTCTTCTCCTTCTTCTTCAAGTTCAAGTTCTAAATCTAATGAGAAGAAAAATGTTCATAAGAATAAACATGAAATGCCATTGTTAAAACTTGATGTAAAATTTGAGTTTC
>SNQJ01S0169595.1:0-20684 GCA_010110895.2 Picea sitchensis
AAAAAATTGTGAACAGAGAAATAAACTTCTAGCAGAGTTAACCATTTTTTTAGGGCTTCTGCATCTATCTGTCCTTCAAATAAAGGAATATCAAAATTAACTTGTACCTTGAAAGGCGAGGTGCCTCCAAAGTGGCCACTTGATGAATATGTGTCTGATGCTATTGGCAGGCATTGAAGGATGTGGGAAAAATGATCCATCATTTCATTCCTCTGTCGCGTGAGAGCTTGCTCAAGCAACAGATTGATAGGATCGTCTACTCCGTCCTTTTTCTTTTCTTCCACCATTGAGGGTTTCTTGGGTGTGTGAGAGAGATTGTATTCAAGAGATACAAGCTTGAGATCCAAATTGCTATAATCAAGCCTCATCAGGGACATGCACTAAAAAAAATGATCAAGAGTAGCTTGCTCTGATACCATCGATCCGAATTATTTTCGGTAGGAAATGAGAGCGGAGATATACTAAATAAATGAATAGAGATATTGCTTATATCCAATAATATAATAGAAATATATCAAATATGCAACCATAAACACAGAGATACAGTAATACAAGATTTCTATTAATAAAATAAATGTACAAAGACTCTAAAGATAAAGAGTGAAAGACTCGCTAGAATGGTGGCAGCTTATCTCTGAGAAGAGATGTGACAGCTACTTGAATTCACAAGAATATGATTACAATGAGGCTCTGAAGGACTTTTTACAATAATAAGGAATGCCAAAAACCCTAGACATCCAAAAACCTAACCCTAGGAGATGAAGCACCAAAAGTCATGTGGGCCCCGTTTGGGTAAGTTAGTACATCAACTTCCCGGGGTTGTAACTTTTGCATACGATCTCCGTTTTAGGAGATTCATTTTGGGGGATCAACTATGCCTTCAGATATCATTGAGAACATCTATATTGAAAAACCTTCATTTAGGCCCTCAAAATGGCACTGAAAGTTAAAACCTGCTAAAAATAGTAAATTACAAAAATTGCCAAAAAACTGTTTTGAGCTAGTTGAAAAAGGTGGGTGGCCACCGAGATCCACCTGGATAAAATGAACAAGACAATGATTGAGAAGCCTCTTAAGTTCTCAATTGGCAACCCAAATCTTTAGAATAATAATCCTTGTAAAGATGCATTGTTCGATCAAATTTTCTGTGGGCAACAGGGTTTTAGTTTTGAGTTTATCGAAACTCCTGTGCATGAGACAAATGTCTACCTGGAACCTACTAACAAATCCAACATTGGAAACCCTTGCAAGCTGTCAAAGAAAAATCAAGAAATAGGGTTTCGTAACAAGAAGGATGGTCGACTCATTTCTAGGAATCTGCGTAATAAATCCAAAGCTCATGTGAGCTCAATCGAATCGATCGATATCCATGAGGATTTAGACTCTGAGATTGAGAAGTTTTTGCAACAAGAAGATCTGAATTGTTCCCAACCAGACCAACCATTCGATTATGTGAATAAACTCCCACTGTGTCTAAAATACAACAAGGAATTTACAGGTATCAAGCTCAGTGAAAGGCCGATAGTGGATAGTAGTGGTGTTTTAGCACACAATGACATGCTTACTCAACCGATTACCACTATTGTACATTTCAAAGATTGTTTACATTGGATAGTTCAGTACTACACAAAAATCCCCATCCTTCAAGTAAGGATAAAATATCTCGTGGCTCAAAATGACTCATTGGAAAATGAAAACCGTGAGCTCAAGGCCAATGCACAAAGACAAACAAAGCATTTGAAAAGGACATGCAACATCATTATAAAAAACATTGATAGTGTCAAGGCCGTGATCAAATCTAAGATATTGTGATTCAAATTTTGTTATTAGTTGAATGGTAAGATTGGTTTTTATCACAATTATGCTTTTTGTAATTTTTCTAATCAAATCTATATCGATTTAGGTTTCTGTTACCAATAATAAGACTAGCTACAAAATCGAGATATTTTGTAGCCAAGTCAATTCTCATATAAAATTTAGGAATTTTTAGTTAATAAAATATATGACTTGCCCATTTCGTTTTTCTTTCAGGATGGGATGTATCTGATGCTGATTTCGTGGGATGAAGCATGCTGGACTTAGTCGATCAACTATCTTCTTTTTGCTTATTTTGTAAATCGGAGAAAATTCTCATAGATTTTGAAGATTTAGTTTGATCTTGACTGGCTCTAAGCCCTCTATGTTTGTAACTTTTAGATCTTTTTTGAGGTATGATCCTATCTTAGAAGATAGGAAGTTTAACTTTCACATACTTTTTAAATACTCCATATTTTGTAATGGAAGTCATCTTGGCTGAGGGCAAGAGATGGATGAGTGATTCTTCAACTTAATGAAACAACATATATGCATTTTGGATTTAGCCTTTTGTTAATGATGTTTTCATTTATGTTTTTTTAATCCTAATACATTAATAGGTCTGATAGATTTAGACTTAATGATCTATTATGTGCAGGATGTTTACATTATAAATATAGTCTATAATTTGCTACTCAAAACATAAATATTGTGATCATATCTTCAATTAGAATGATAGGATTTATCTTTGAATCTTAATTGAATGATGAAATGCATAGGTTACTTTCAGATTTATCTTGCTGTAATTATGTGCAATTATAAGATCACAGGATTATGTTTGTGTTCCCTCTTCTATCATTAAAATCTAAAATTCGAATACATGTTTTGAATTTATTTAGAACAATTAATAGGTTCATTGCAGATTTCTCTCTTGGACGTGGCAGTTGGATGCTCGTTACTCATATAGATGCTTGGATACACCTCACTAACTCACTGACAAGTTATCCCCTTTGTATTTTTTTATTATTCTGTCATCTACATATTAATGAAACCAGAGTGTATGGTTCATCTTTTGACTACCCACCCGTCTGTGTTTCATAGTATATTCAATGAAAAAATTGTTAGATTTATAAAGGAAAACAAAAAAAGTTTTAAATGTGCTTTCTTTATCTACTTCTTAACAGAAATAACTTTCACATTTGATTTCATAAGTTTTGATTAAAACTTGCAAATTGTATATGATGTATATAAGTGATATTAGTGTAGTTTCTGCTTAAAATATCTACAATAGTTATATTATTGCATATGTACATATACAATATATAGTATCTAGTAATTAGTTAGTGATTTCTTTCTCTTGTTTATTTTCTTTTAGGATTTTAGATTGGATAACAGAGCCATTAAACCTGTCATAACGAGTTACACCAAATGACTTGGGTTATTAAGACAACCCTAGACCAGACTCATTCTTCCAGTTGATGGACGATCAATTTCTCCAGTCAACAAATGATGCTAGAACGAGGGTCTGAATACGATTGATGTCACATGGAAGTCACAAGACTCCTCCCCCACACACTCGCTCCCCTATAGTAACATAGAGTCATTCTGACAACAACGTTACTTCTAAAACAATAACTTCCTCGAACGAAAATCCCCAGATTTTCGTTGAGCCAGTAACACCAAACCCTCAAGGGTCTGATGTATAAGAAATTGTTCGTATGTCACTTTTAAGGACACAGAGTGATTTGGCTCGTATCAGACAACTTGATAGGCCACTGAATCAACCCTTAGATTTCTCTGATATCAAAGAACAACTTGAAGGAACTGGTCTACTTTTAAACCCTCTAGGAGATGATACTATCAATCCTACCAATACACCTAATCTTGGAGCCAGAGGATCTAGTATTCCACCTTCCCCACCTCATTCATCTCCATCCTCTTTAGGAGGAGAGTCATATGACGAAGGCATTTCATCATCTGAATCATCTCAGACTTCAACACCACATACACCCATGGAAAACCAAAAAAATCCCGCCAGACCATGGCTCGATCAAGATGCTGTGTCTATACCTGGACCCCAACACCCTTTAGCAAAATACTGGGAGAAATGGTTACCTAAGTTCGATCCAGATTCTAAGAAAATCGTCGAGGATCACATAAATGTTGGATCATGTTGTCATTGATGCCAATGGTTTGATTGATTGATGTCATTTATTGATGTCAAGTGATTGATTGATGTCAAAGGATTGATTGATTGATGATTTATGTAATATATTGATTGATTGATGATTTATGTAACATAATATGCATTGTCCTTGATGAGAATGCATAGATGAAGATGGATCATCGAGTTGTCATTGATACATGATGAATATGGATCGACAGGGTCTGGTATATGATGCATTGTTGGAAAAATGTATAGATGACTCCATTTTTGCACCTTATCAAGGTTGATATAAAGTACCAAAATGGATGAACTCCAAAGTGGTCCCCTTATGGTGAAACTCTCAATGGGAAGACGCTTATGGATTGAGTTATATCCTAGAAGAATGGTTGGAGTACCCATACTCTCATTATTGTTTTATCAAGATTGATAAGGTGTACAATGGGATGAACTCCAAAGTGGTCCCCTATGGTGAAAGCCCTCATGGAAGACGCTCTAGATTCGGGGCTTATCCTAGAAGAATGGCTGGAGGACCCATGCTTGGATGAGGAATAATCTAGATGAAGATCAAGGAATTGTTGTGAAACTATCCCAGATGGATATGCTTGTCATTACTGTGGTATGTGGAATTTCACTTAACTCCTCCCCATTTGAGAGTTATGGCTCATTTAAGATGAAGGACCTCACATGAAGGCTAAGCCATTCCAAAGTCAAAGAAGTCAAAGTGACCCAAAATAAGAAATGATAAAATAAGGTGACAAAATCCAAGAAGGAATATTTATGGAAAGTGGTTAACCCTAAAAATAAGGAAAATAGGTTAAGGACCTAGAAATGAGTTAATATTATTTGTTCAAGGTGGATTATTTAAATAATCAAGAGAAGTTTTATTAAAATCAAGAAATGATAAAGCAGCAGGACAAAATCAAGAAGGAGTATTTGTATGGTTAACCCTAAAATAAGGAAAATAGGTTAAGTGGACCTAGAAATGGGTTAATATTATTTAAATGATAAATTAAAAGTAGACAATTCAAGGTGGATTATTTAAATAATCAAGAGAAGTTGGCAAAAATCAAGAAATGATAAAGTAAGGTGACAAAATCAAGAAGGAATATTTAAATGTTAAAGTATTGGAGAACTTTCTATTTATGGAAAGTGGTTAAACCCTAAAATAAGGAAAAGTAGGGTTATGACCTAGAAATGGGTTAAGGACTGCAAAATGGGTTAAGTGGACCTAAAGGATGAAAGTATAAATAAAATAGCAATGGTCTCTTTGTAGATCATCCTTTGTGGATCAATGGAGAGCTTCTTTGCGGTAATATATTTTGGAGTATCGATGGAGAGATTATTGTGAGAGATTCTTTAGCATTTTTTGTGTGGAACACTGAGGATATTGAATATCTATAGGTTTCTGTGGCAACCAAGGATATCTAAGCTCTAAATGATGAGGAAAGGAAGAAAGAAGGAAATGCAAGGAAGGATAAATTCATTCGATGGTGTTTTCTAAGGTATAAGACATAAAAGTCATCTCACCATTTTATAATTTTTTTTATATAATGATTCAGATCCTGAAATTTCTATGAAAGAGAAAACACAGCCAAGTATCTATATTAAAAAATTAATCTCGTGGGTCAAGTTTTAGTTTGGGGAGTTACACTCATGAAAATAGGTTGTATTAGTCCTAAACTAGTCAAAATTAGTTGTTTCTGGTAAAAACGTCATAATTTTTTTCATAAAAGATCCAAATTCAAGGAGACAAATTATGTTGGTTAGATTACAATATTTAGTATTCTCTGTAAAAAATTTAGATCTATTAATCAAATATTCCGTGTGGGCACTCTGGCTGTCGCTTCTAGAATAAGCCGCACTTAGCAAGGCATGCCATTTTTGCTATAACTCCTTTTATGAGAGGTCTCAAGTAGTGACAATTGAGGACCACAAAACATTAATCAAGCAACATTTTGTATCGCCGACTATTCATTAGATGTACAAAGTTATGATTATTTCAAGTTAGGGTTGTCAATTAATCCAAAACTAGTCATGGTTGAGACAAGGGCCGGATGAGCTACACGCATACGAGGTATAGCGTTGATGATGTTATACATATTGATGAGTCATTGTTGATGATTAGTTGACACATGATTTGTATATACTTTGGTACATGGTTGGATGCACTTGTTTATGGTACATGTTGATTACAGTTGTTTGGCAATGTGCTGGTGCATGGGTTGATGCTCTTGTTTATGGTACTGTGATGGATGAGTATGTTGAGGATTGTTGCCTCATATCACGCAGAGGCCGAGAATGTCGAAGTATTGCATATAGAGCTGATGCTCTGTAGAGTTGTACTCTATTCAAGCTTGTTGATGATAAACCCCAAGGATTGTAGTCCAGAATAAAAAGAAAATTGTACATACATCTGTGTTCTTTGTGTTCATCAGGGTGATGTGACTTGTTGATGATATATTGTTGATATATGTTGCTGATGCGCTCACATCTAACTAGTTATAAATGACAACAATGGGTAATGAATAAATGTTGAATGCTAATTGATGAGTTTTTGTGCAAGAGGGAAGTTTTGGGAAAAAGAGCCCCACACTCATTCACCCCCCCTCTAAGTGTGGTAGGTGTGTCCAACAAATAAAGAAATTCATGGTATCCATTAGACTCTGAAGTGTAGAACATGAAGATGTAGTATGCCGAATTTTTCCTTACACGTTTGAGGGCAACGCCTCTACATGGTATTTCACCCAACAACCTCACACCATTGTATCCTGAGATAGATTCGAAACCTGCTTCCTAGAGAAGTTCGGAGATGATAAATCTCTTGAAGTATTAGTTATGGAACTTTCCAGTTTAAAGATGAACCCTAAGAAGAAAGTAAAATATTTTAACCAAAGTTTCCTCACGTTAAAAAACCGAATTCCCACTGATTTAATGCCCACATAAAGCCTTATTGTGGCATATTACACTAAAGCTCTACACAATAATATATCAATTTGGGTTAAAAGGTATAAGAAGTCCACATTACTGGAAGCCTTCGAGGAGGCAAGCCAAATGGAAAAATATATCTTGAGCTTGAAAGATAATCTCAGTAGTGAGGAAGAAATAACCCCATCTTCTAAGAAGAAAATATAAATTCTTACTAGGTCTCCCCAAACCAAAACCCAATCAGAAATTGCAGACTTAGAAAGTTTGAAAAAGGTTGTCCGAAACTTATCAAATCAAGTCATAGACTTGAAGAGATCGGCCGAAGAATCATCCTCAAGAAAAGGAATTTTTAAACTTCTTTTCAGGAATCCTTCCCCCCCCCAACCGACCAAATCCGACCCCTGAAGGTCTAAATTTTGAAAGCTTACAATACGCTCTGCAAAATATCCTTGAAGCACATGATAACTTGCCCCCTCCTGAAAGTTAGGAAGACATAGTCGAAGAAGAAGTACTTGAATAAGAGGAGTCATCTCCCAATATCTTCAGACATTTCTCCTACAGTATTTTTCAAGCAAACTTTGAAACTGTCCACCCTTACAACACCAGAAGAAAAAAAAAGAGTAAACCCTCTTCCAAAATGAGTAATAATGTGCCCCCGAAACAATTGAAACAAGCTGAAACAAAACAAAAATTAGCAATCCCAGTTTTAGAGTATGATTTGATTGAGGACCTAAAAAAAATCAGGGATAATAGTTCTGTTTACGAGCTTTTGAAATTCCCTCTTCTTCTGCAAAAAATGCTTCAGAACATTGCAGAAAATAGTAAAACAAAAAATCTGAACAACAAGAAAATTGTAGAAATCAGTTATAAAATAGCTCAAAAGATACCTGCTAAAACGACACCTGAACCCCCAGATAAAAGGGGTCTCACTGAAAAAATTGTATCAAATGTAGATAAAGTAATTTCAGGGACAACGACTAAAAATCAGCAGAATTCTACTGTTAATACTCGCAAAAATGTCCCACCTTTCTTGTTAACTTTTGAAATTTTCAATAGAAATGTACATAATTGCATGGTAGATTCCAACACATCATCGAATTTGATGCCCTTGTCTGTTTGCCAAAAAATTAATGCAAAATTTCAACCTTCTATTCTTAAAATCATTTATCTTGATCAGACGAATGTTAAGGTAATTGGTGAACTAAAGAATGTGCTCGTTAGGTTATCTTCTAATCCTAAGGTTCACCAGATTATTGACATCATTGTTGTTGACATCCCCGAAGTCTATGGTTTATTTTTGAGCATGGATTGGTCCGAGCAACTACATGGTTACTTTGCAATAGATTGGTCACATTTATGGCTGCTAGAAAATGGACAGCCAAACAAAATTAGGATTAACCGTGAACATTATCTCAAGAACACCATGACGGATTTGAATGATGCTAATGAACCATTTACTGCTTCCACTAATTCACTTGAAATGCAGGGAATGAACACCTTCTTCAATAACTTCATGGCCGAAACTTCCCCCATCACTGATCCAAAGAAACAATCAGAGCTCATGACATGTACTGAATCAGCGACTTTGCCGAATGTACCAAACACTGTCGACGAAGTTTAGATATCGTCACTTTACTTCGATGGATCCATATCCAAAGAAGGAGCTGGTGCAGGATGTATACTCATTGACCCGACAGGTAATAAAACTTTTGTTGCCTGTCGATTAGAGTTTGAATGCACTAACAGCACCGCCGAATATGAGGCACTTTTGCAAGGACTTAGGAAAGATGTAGATATGGACGCAAAGAACTTAATCGTATTCAATGATTAAGAAATTGTGGTCAGGCAGGTAATAAATTCCATACATTGCCTATCACCACACCTGAAAAGTTACCAAACTGAGGTATGGAATCTAATGCACAAATTTTCAGCATTTAACATCAATTCCATTCCTAGATTAAGTAATTCTGAGGTTGACTTATTGGCTAACGTCGCTTCTAAACTTTTTCTCGTAGAAGGTCTTTCTCCAAATGCATTTTCGATTGAGTTATTGTTCAGACCATCGATCCCAAACAACATCACTAATTGGAGAGTGTTTGATGATGATCAACATATCATCAATTTTTTTCATATGGAGGACACTTTCCAAGGTGCAATTATCGATGAAGTCACTCACGATGAAAATCTCCGCAATTTCATGGTAATATCAGAGCCTAGATCTCCCAAATCGACATCTGATCTGGTAAAATCTATTCCTAAATCCATGGTAATACTAGAGAATTTTTATGATTTGCATGATAAATTCAGAGGGTCGGTAAATTTTATAACGAACAATTCTTCCTTGACTCATGAAACAATAAATCTAGGGACTAAAGATAATCCACAAAATATCAATTTGGGAATGGGATGCTCCAAGCAAGAATGGTCCTCTTTTATAAAGATGTTTAAATAATTCAAGGATGTCTTTGCCTGGGCATATGACGATTTAAAAACTTTTGACCCTAATATAATACAACATATCATCCCCATGAAACCCCAGACTCAACCTTTTCAGCAGAAGCTAAGAAATATGCACCCTAAGTTGGAACCAATTGTCAAGAAAGAACTAAATAAATTATTCAATGCGAAGATAATCTTCCCCATGAGACACACACAATGGTTTTCTAATCTAGTTCCTGTAAGGAAGAAACGTGGTGAAATTCGACTCTGTGTCAATTTTCGTAACTTGAACCGAGCGTCTGACAAAGACAATTATCATGTTCCTCCAATGGAACAAATTCGTCAGCAGGTATCTGGTTCCAAAAGGCTATCACTGCTAGATGATTTTTTAGGATACAACCAGGTCCTCATGTCTCCATTAGACCAGTTAAAAACCACTTTTCATACCCCATGGGGCACTTACGCCTACATGAATATGCCCTTTGGGATTATAAATGTTGGGGCCACTTTCGAGAGAGCAATGGATATTTCTTTTCATGGTCTCATAAATCAATTTGTAGTGGTCTATCTTGATGATGTTACTGTTTTCTCCAAAAACAAGAAAGATCACTTGTCTCACCTTAGGTTTGTCCTAGAACGATGCCACAAGTATGACATATCTCTCAACCCTAAGAAGTCAAAATTTGCAGTGGAACAAGGAAAACTTCTTGGATTCATAGTATCCAATGATGAGATGATCATTGATCTTGAAAGAACTCAAGCCATTGCCAAACTTCCTCCCCCCTCCAAAAAATCTATGCAATCCTTTTTAGGCTAGATTAATTTTGTCAGAAAGTTTGTCCCAAGTTTCTCAGAAATGGTAAGGCCATTGAAAAATTTAATTAAAAAGGATTTTCATTATTTTTGGGGACCACAGGAAAATAAAACCTTTGATTCCATAAAAAAATCCATAGTGTAAGCCCCTTCCTTGATGAGTCCTGATTTCTCACAAGATTTCACTCTTTACACTTTCACCTCTGACCGATCTTATGTTGCTGTTTTGACCCAAAAGAAATATGAAAGCAATGAAATACCCATTGCCTTCATGAGCTTAGCCTTCAAAGGAGAAGAGATTAACTACCCAGCTGTATATCAACAAGCTTATGCAATTTTCAAAGTAGTGAAACATTTCCGATCATATTTGCTGAAATCCATAACTAAAGTCATTGTGCCTTATCCTGCTGTTAGAAACTTGTTAGTACAAAAGGAATTGGGTGAAAAATGGGTAAACTAGATGACATCAATACAAGAGTGTGACCTCAAAATAACCCCTGCACAAATTTTCAGAGGTCAAGGCCTATGCAAACTAGTGGCTGATTCAATTGAAGAATGACATAGTCAAATTGATGTCTTAACTGTAAATCAACATAGTGAGAATCAGATATGTTGTACACAAGTTGTTGCTAATTCTTGGTTGGATGATATTAAGTTTTATTTAACACACGGTTATTCTCCTTTCCATTTTGATCCAAAAAACAGAATAGCATTAAGACTAAAATATGCACCTTTCCATTTGGTAAATGATGCATTATTCAGTAAGAATTTTGATAGTGTTCTCATGCATTGTTTGGAAAGAGATGAAGCATAGAAAGTATTATATAAACTGCATGTAGGTGAAGCTGGTGGGAACTTCAGTGGAGACACAAATTCTCACAAGGTATTAAGACCTGGGTACTATTGTCCCATGCTGTTCAAATATGACCATGTGTTATGTCCTAAATGCATAATCTACCAAAAGGCTGATGGATGAGTAAAAAAGACATCATTCCCTTTGCATCCTGTTTCGGTGGATTCACCTTTTCAGCAGTGGGGTCTCGACATCATAGGGCCAATTAACCCCACTTCTTCACAACAACATAAATACATCATTAGAACAATGAATTATTTTACCAGATAGTCTGAGGCTGTACCGCTAAAAGTGGTAAACACTAATCAGGTGATATCTTTCCTTGACACGAATATCATTACTAGATTTGACATTCTCGAATGTTTGGTCTTTGATAATGCTCTTTACTTTTCGTCCCTTGATATGAGTGTTTTTTCTTTTGAGAGAGGGATCAAACTTAAGTATTCTTCCAGCTATTACCCCCAAGGAAATGACCTAGCAGAATCAATGAATAAAAATTTGATAAAAATCATCAAAAGGACAGTTTCTGAAAACCACAAAAATTTGCAAAATGCTCTTTTTAATGCACTCTGGGTCGACAGGGTGACACCAAAAAATTTTGTTGGTAATTCCCCTTTATTCCTTGTCTATGGAAGAGAACAAATTCTCCCTCCTCATGTTTTACTTCTCTCTCTGCAATTATCGCAGAAAGTTTAGGAAGAGGAATGCGCTCCGCTTGAAAGTTGAATTAATGCCTTGTTGAAACTAGAAGAAGTGAGAGCACAAGCAAAAGAGAGACTGGATCAACATCAACAGATTGTGAAAGGCTAGTTTGATTCAAACTCTTCTTCGGATAGAAACTTCGAGGTAGGAGATTTAGTTCTCAAATGGGATAAACCTCACGAAGGGAAAGGGGAACACACCAAGTTCCAGAACATATGGCTGGGGCCTTTCATAATTTCTGAAAATTTAGGTCCCCGCTCCTTCCGTCTACAAAGTTTGGAGGGATAGCCAGACACCTTCCCAGTGAATGGCCAAGCTCTCAAGAGGTATTTTTCCTGATAAATTCCAGATCCACCTTTGTACATAATTTTTCTGTTTTGATTTATTTTTGTTTTCTAGTTTTTGGTTCTTTTTCGTTTTGTTTGTTTTCTCTGCTTTCTGGTTAAACCATGCTTGTGTCACCTTTTAGTTCATGAAAGGAAACTATACTGCCTCATTATGAAGCAACAATCAAGGTCTATCAGAGCATCAATGATGTAATTTCCTGAAACGCAGACTAGATAAAGAAGTTTTCTGTTCAGAATAGGTTTCACGGTTTCACTTTATAATTATGAGCAGACACGACCATCATTAAATCTCTTTACGTTGTCCCTGCTTTTAAAGAAAGAAACTCAAGTATGCCTTCCTGTCCTCGAAGAATTAGTTTCGATCATAAAGCCAATTTCAGATCATAATGAAGGTTATCAATCAGAAAATTAAAGGCTGGAAAATATCAAGTGTTCTGAAAACTGAAATTTTCAAGCATCACCCCACTCTTCTGAATATCATTAGATTTATGTTAGATTATAAATAATTTATAGAGAGTTGTGGGAAGTGTTTGTAAGCCTGCTGAGATATTGAATAGGTCTGCTGGCAGCGGGTAAATGCATGCATGATGCCAAGACAACTTCACCGGGGTACTAAACAGGCCTGCTGGCAGCGAAGCAATGTCGAGTTCAAGAAAATTATCAGGAATAAGTTTTGGTATTAATCATAAATACCCTTCATTTGTACCGAAAATTATTGAACAGGGTAGAGGCATCGGAATGGGATAATGGACATCCATGTCACGGCTATAGATGCCTGCTATCAACAGTGGCCCTGTCAACAATATCAGAGCCATTAGTATAAATATCGTTACTCTCGTAATTAAAATTTGTCACCAGATTTCATTTGACAAAAATGTATATGAAGCTGGACTGTATGGTTATTGTTGGAATTTGATTGAGATGCTTGATTTCCTTCAACTGTTATTTGATATGTAACCATTCTAAGTAGTCCTAACATGAACTCGTCAGTGATGCAACAATAACTACTTCTCCCAGTAAGTCGCCATTGTTGGCAGCCCTACATGATTTTTTCTTTTTCAAGTGACAAATGACAATTCCTGTAGCTGCCTATGCCTCATCCTGTAAATATTGCTATTGGAAGGTGACTATTCGGTTGTAAAAATGATGTTTTGATTGTTCCTATTTACTTTTATCTTGCGTTTTCGTGCTTGATTCATGACTGAAATCATGAATCAAGAATTAAACTTAAAATCACATTATAATTCTATCCAAGGCTTGGATTTTAAAGATCAATGGGCTTACATCTATTTCTTTTTAATGATTTTTCTGAGCTTATCATATACCAATGAAATACTTATGTTGATTGAAATTTGGAATATATGCTTGTTCATTTAACATTCTTGGTAAATCAACTTTGATTTTAATTTTTTGATTTGCATTTGGATTGTAAAAAAACGCATCCTCTCCTAACCTTTGGAAATCGAGTATACCCATTACATGTCATGGGAATTAAACACACCTGGAATGTACCTAGTACTTCATTTTAGTTGGAAGTATGAATTGAAAGATCCTTCATTACGAGATAGGATCTTGAGTTATGCTCTGTACTCAAAGCATTCATTACCATAAATGCTTCAATTTCATGACTGAAACCCTTATTGCTTATGTTATGGTTGCGTTGGTGTGTTCCTAGTTTTTCTTCCATCGTTTTAGCTCGGGTTTGTCTCTTTCACTGCTATCTCCTAAGAACACAGTGAGCTCGGGTTTTATTTCTTACCATATGTTTGAACCCTTATGTCCCCTTTCATCTGAGTTGAGCCAAATGGCTTCCAAACTTTGTTGTTGTATGATGATGCAAGTGATGATCTGAAGAGCCAAGGTTGGGATGTGTTTATTAAGAAATTCCAGGGTTATAACTCGCAAGTGGCCAAAGAATTCACCCTCACATTTGATGGATGTAGGGCTAAGGTGGGTGATATTCAGTTGGATATCACCGAAAAATTTCTGAGTGAAGCGACAGGGCTCCCTCTCACTGGTCAAAAGTGGTTTAAAAATTCGAAATTAGATGAAGTACCCTAGAGTTTGTTCATCACCTCCAGAAATATTCACTGTTGTGACAAAGGTATTCTGGTCTCCCTGCTTAAGATTAAGTGGCATGGTTTGTTGGCAGTGTTAAGAAAATTTATTACCTGTGAAGGCCATTTTGTCTTGGTTTTCCTTTACCACACACTATTGCTCATGCATTTGATTGGATTCCATTTAAACATGTCATTTTTCCTGCTAATAAGTTTGTATAAAATGTCAAAGAGATATAAGAAACAAAACTTGGATTCAAGCCTCTTTCACCATGGGTTGATTAAATTACTATTAGTTCATCATTTGAAAACACTTGGTGAGGATTGGGATGGTTTCATATCCCGTAATGGTTTCGTTACAGTAAATCCTATAGAGACCCTTGTAATGGACAAGGCAATGATTGAGAAGCCTCTTAAGTTCTCAATTGGCAACCCAGATCTTTTGAATAATAATCCTTGTGAAGAGGCATTTTCCGATCAACTTTTATGTGGGCAACAAGGTTTTAGTTCTGAGTTTATCTAAACTCTAGTGCATCAGAAAAATGTTTACCCTGACCCTACTAAAAAATCGAACATTGGAAACCCTCACAAGCAGTCAAAGAAAAATCAAGAAATAGGGTTTCATAACAAGAAGGCCGGTCGACTCATTTCTAGGAATCTGCATAATAAATCCAAAGCTCATGTGAGCTCGATCAAATAGATCGAGATCCATGAGGATTCAGACTTCGATATCGAGAGGTTTATGCAATAGGAAGATCCGAATTGTTCCCAACCAGACCAACCATTTGATTATGTGAACAAATTCCCACCGTGTCTAAAAGATAGAAAGGAATTTACAGGTATCAATCTTGATCAAAGGATGACAATGGATAGTAGTGGTGTTTTAGCACACAAACTCACGCTTCCTCAACCAATTACCCCTGTTGTACATTGCAAATCTTGTTTACATTGGATAGGTCAGTAATACACAGACATCCCAATCCTTCAAGCAAGGATCAAATCTCTCGTGGCTCAAAATGACTCATTGGAAAATGAAAACCGTGAGCTCAAGGCCAATGCACAAAGACAAACAAAGCGTTTGAAAAGGACATGCAATATCATTTAAAAAGAACGATGATAGTGTCAAGGTAGTGATCAACTTTGATATATTGTGATTTGAATTTTGTTATTAGTTGAATGGAAAGATTGTTTTTATCACAGTTATTGTTTTTATTATTTTTCTAATCAAATCTAGATCGATTTAGTTTTCTGTTACCAGTAATAAGACTGGCTATAGAATCGAGAGATTCTGTAGCAAAGTCAATTCTCATATAAAAGTTAGGAATTGTTATTTAATAAAATATTTGACTTGCCCATTTCATTTTTCTTTCAGGATGGGATGTATCTGATGCTGATTTCGTGGGATGAAGCATGTTGGACTTAGTCGATCAACTATCTTATTTTTTCTTATTTTGTAAATAGGAGAAAATTCTCATAGATTTTGAAGATTTAGTTTGATCTTGAGTGGCTCTAAGCCCTCTATGTTTGTAACTTTTAGATCTTTTTTGAGGTCTGATCCTATCTTAGAAGATAAGAAGTTTAACTTTCACATACTTTTTAAATACTGCATATTTTGTAATGGAAATCGTCTTGGCTGAGGGAAAGAGA
Organism: Picea sitchensis; assembly: GCA_010110895.2. Taxonomy (NCBI): domain Eukaryota; kingdom Viridiplantae; phylum Streptophyta; class Pinopsida; order Pinales; family Pinaceae; genus Picea; species Picea sitchensis. The sequence continues at coordinate 15,745 of SNQJ01S0169595.1, forward strand.
TGGATGGGTGATTCCCGAACTTAATGAAACAACATATATGAATTTTGGCTTTAGCCTTTTGTTAATGATGTTTTCATTTATGTTTTGTCAATCCTAATACATTAATAGGTTTGATAGATTTACACTTAATGATCTATTATGTGCAGGATGTTTACATTATAAATATAGTCTATAATTTTCTACTCAAAACATAAATGTTGTGATCATATCTTCAATTAGAATGATAGAATTTATCTTTGAATCTTAATTGAATGATGAAATGCATAGGTTACTTTCAGATTTATCTTGTTGTAATTATGTGCAATTATAAGATCACATGATTATGTTTGTGTTCCCTCGTCTGTCATTAAAATCTAAACTGCCAATACATCTTTTGAATTTATTTAGAACAATCAATAGGTTCATTGCAGATTTCTCTCTTGGACATGGCAATTGGAATTTTTTACTCATACAGATGCTTGGATACACCTCACTAACTCACTGACAGGTTATCCCCTTTGTATTTTTTTATTTATTCTATTATCTACATATTAATGAAACCAGAGTGTATGGTTAAGCTTTTGACTACCCACCCGTCTGTGTTTCATAGTATATTCAATGAAAAGTTTGTTAGATTTATAAGGCAAACACAAAACGTTTTAAATGTGATTTATTTATCTACTTAACATAAATAACTTTCACACTTGATTTCGTAAGTTTCGATTAAAACTTGCAAATTGTATATGATGTATATAAGTGATATTAGTGTAGTTTTTGCTTAAAATATATACAATAGTTATATTATTACATATGTACATATACAATATATAGTGTCTAGTAATTAGTTAGTGATTTCTTTCCCTTGTTTATTTTCTTTTAGGATTTTAGATTGGCTAACGGAGCCATTAAGCACGTCAGAATGAGTTACAACAAACAACTTGGGTTATTAAAACAACCCCGGACCAGATTCATTCTTCCAGTTGATGGACAGACAATTTCGCTCGTCAACAGGTCTCTAGTGTCAAATATCTTCGATCCATTCTCCTGTTATTCAATCAATTGTGCGATCCTTCTAGTCATGAAATATTTTAAGTCTTGTTTCTTCTGCTCCAAGGCTTCTTCTTCTTACTTTCGTCTGGCTTGAGCTCTATCAATCCAAGGTTTTACTATTAACATGATAAATGGGGTGTTGTCTTCAATAAACTTAATAATATCAAAATCTTTGTTTGTCGAAGTTCCATTAACGTTCATAGGTATCTGAGTGATCTTCCCGCATAAGTTTACCAGCTTTCCTCTAAATAGTCCTATTCCTCCTAATGAAGGAATCATAGCAAGCCTCCCTATAGCTTCCCACATTCTTTCTGTCGTGATATTTACCTTTGTTTCTTCATCTAGGACATAGCCAATGTTGAAGTCTCCTATTCTTGCTTCAATGCATTCTTTTTCTTTAAAGATCTCTGATAATCTGATATGTCGGTGATCATTCAAGGTTTCGTTTATTTGTAGAAATACTTTCTCTGATTCTTTCTTGGGTTCTTCTATAGCCTTAGTTTCTGGATTTTCCTCTTGGTTCAAAGTCATTCTTTCAAGGTTAACGATCATTCTAGGGAAATCCAACACTTCATAGTCCATAGCCTTACATAAAATACAACTAGTTATTCTTCCAGGGAATTCCTTAGTAAGATGTCCTGGTCTTCTGCAACTATAACAAAGGGTCAATTATCTCTTTATTTTAAATGATCCCCAAACTCTCTTGTACTATGCGCTAGGATCATGGTAGCTAACCTGAAAAAAATTCTTTCTAGGATCTTGCATCCATTCGTCAGTCCAAACATTCTTTCTATGCATAGGTATAATATATATTTCACTATTCTTATAAGATCTACTCATATCAAACCTTCTTTCATCTATTAATGCCCTAGTTTTCAAACTAGGACAAACTCTATTAAACATACCTAGATCCATACTCTAGAAACACATATTTCCACTTATCTTACTTCTACAAAGCACAAAGCTTCCAGATATAAATTTTATTTTACTATCTTTACCTTTATCAGAGCATAGATCTTACAGATCTTACCTCTTTTAATAAAAAATTATTACTTTTACCTTTTTTAGAGTGCCGAGCGTTTAGATCTTTCTTCTTTCCTTTAGATTTGATCTTCTTTTCTTCAGATCGGGCTTATTTCTTTTAGATCTGACCTTCTTTTCTTTAGCACAAAGATTTATAAGTTAAGTAGAATATTGCGCACTAGGGAACATATCTATGCACAGAGCTTTCACAATTTCAGGATGAATATTTGTACATATATTCCTCTTTCTTAGTTCCCAACAATCACAGTTTCAGGTCCCAACAATGGAACCATTTGTTGGCATAGGGGCAGACCCAGGGTTCAATGATACAACAATGCACCAACAAAGCCCTCACTACCAACCCTTTCAACAACACTTGCGAAGTAGATGAAGTCTCACCTGAGGTAGATGCAGGGGTAGTTGCAAGACTCAGGTGTCTACAACCTTAGTTGGGGCACAAATATGTGATTGTACTACTTAATAAATCACTTAGCACCATTAGTTCCTTAATATGCAATCACTTATTCACTTCACTGATACAATAGAGCTTCACAATATTCTCACTAATCTACAGTATTCAAGCACTTAGCATATACAAATGGATCAGAATGAGCATATCAAGCACTAAGCATGACTATCTAGATTAGATCCAACATTCTCACATATAATAAGCATAAAGAATAAATAGATCTATCTAAACATATCAAAGCACTTAGCATATAACATATGAACACATCAATACAAAGAACAAAGCACATAACATAGTGTTTACATGGTTCACCCTCACCCTGGAGCTACATCTACCAACTCTTCTTCTTTATTTTCTTCAGTCAATCGGTTACAAGCACAAAGCCATCAAAACCCTTACCCCGCACATGACATAAGATCTGCACATCTTGTTAGATCCTTCTTCCTTGCACTACAACACTAAGCTCTCCACAATCTACTACAAGGACCTGCAATTAGCTTAGCAAGTCTCTTACAATCATGCACAAAGCACTTTCAGACTCTACTCGCACTTAGCATGCATTCACATCACATAGATGCACTATTATCTTCAACTGTTACCAACTTACATTGCCTATCCTTCTATTTATACATACAAAATGGGCCTAAACATGGGTAAACCCATGGGCCGACATCCCATTCCTGTTACATATTCCCAAAAACCCAAAAAGGGGCCCAAAAGGGGACCGAGATCTCGTGATATTCGCTTCGTATTGCGCTCCTCCTTCAACAGGTTGTCAAAGTCTCAAAATAGGTCAACATGACCAAGAAACTCCCAAAACTTGGTCAAGGGCCAACAAGTTTTTTAATAGATTTTCAATGTCGTAGCCTCTATTGGTGCCTTCGACCAGTATATTGCATCATCGTCATATATGATAGGTTCTCACCCTGCTTTTCATTGCTGCATCATACTATAACCATGATTCATATGCCCTAGGTACAAACCCATTTATTAGTGACACATAGTCTTCTCATTGCTACTATAAGTGTCATTATTAAATGGTAGAGACTTACCAAATGTGGGTACCGTAGTTAGAACCCTTTTTGTCATTTGGTGCCCATGAAGAAGTTACTCCATAGGACCGAGAGTTCCTTATAGTCCCAATATGACTTTGCGTTCGAACCCCATTTTTCTTACTCAATATCATTATGACTACTACCTATGAGACTCCCCTTGAGTCTTGGTTAAGCTCTTTTGCGACTCCCAAAAAAATGAATATATTTCCGAGTGAACTTGTCTCTTTCACACTCATTAAATGGTTTTGAAATGATGTCTATTTGGTATAAGTTTAACCCTTTTCCTGATGAATTAGAGTATTTATGAAAAAGTAATACTCTAGTCTCCACTGGATAGAAGATTTATCATGGGTATTATTTTATACTTTTTCGGGCCTAGGGGACTAAATCTATAAAAAAATACGTTCTTGAGTTAAGTTGTAATTGCATTCCATTATCCCTCTTGCATTGTTGAGCCTATTTTTGTCTCCCTCTTTCTCCTTATAAGCCTCTTGCCTCAACAATTCTCATCACTAGCCAAGTAATTCCCTCCATATATCATTTGCAGCTTGACACCCTTTACCCATAGAGAAAACATTCCCCATGAGTTTCCATGCCTCACATGCGTTCCCTTGCATCGAGCATAGGTATGTTCCACTTCTTGGAACTATTTACTTATTTATGACACTTGTTTCCTTTCCTGTATCATATAATTTATTTTTCTATGAAAACCAAAAAATAGATGGACAGAAAGATAATACTATCTTCTATCGACAACAATCATGTCGTCTTTGAACATAGCACAAAATATTGAGTCCATTTTCATCCAAGTTTTTGGTTTAGCATGACCTTAGGAAGCTGAGATCATTACTTAGAGTATACTCCTTCGACTAGTTATTCTTCCAGTCCCTATGGAGATATTGTTGATGCCTCCGGCGTCACAAAATTTTGCCAATGATTAGTTTTAAGTCTATGCTGTATGAGTTATCCATTTGCCTCATGCTCTTGTTCAAATGAAGTATAAATATTTTGTCGACCAATCCTCAGAACTCTTGAATTTGTTCGACAACACAGGTATTCCAATAGAGGACGAACACCTTCAGTAACCACTCACATAACCAGATCAAATATCAACACGCCGATGTTTTCATGTGGTAAAACCCCTACGGGGAAACATCCATGGCCCCAACCAACATGACCACTTGGAGCAGTTTATTAATGCAAAGAAAAAGATTACAGAGAGATTTTACAAGAGAGTTTCCCACAATCGATCATTGGCAAATGACCCTCCATGCTCTTTAAATAGAGATCATGGACCAATCGGGTGTTAAGCCATGGATCAATGGCCGTTAAGATTGAGGAGAGTATGAACCGTTGGATCACTC
>SNQJ01S0169598.1:0-16303 GCA_010110895.2 Picea sitchensis
TTCTCTTAGATTATCTAGCCTATACCCATATTAGATCTCATTTTCAAAATATTGATCACACTACCAACCTTTCTAACCTCTTGACTCAACAAAAGTATGGTGATTTGGGAAAGCTTCTCTTAATGATTTTCGAGCACAGAAACAAAATTCTAAAGAATCACAAGTAATCACTTACCCTTTTAAGGTCTGATAGACCAATTAGATCTTAGTGGACGTTAATCATCATCATCATCGTCATCATATATATTTTAGAAAATAACAATATTAAAATAAGTTTTGCATATCCTTATACTATATTTGTTTTCAATTTAACATGCCCTTGAAAATGATTTAGCTAAAAAAAAATATCAATATTAAAATAAGTTATACATATCGTTATACTATATCTCTTTTTAATTTAGCATCCCTTGAAAATAATTTAACTAGAAGAATAAGTATCTATTTTCACTTTAGCATCCCCTAAAAATAACCAAAAATATGGAAAGGATACATGTTTGCCTTTCTATTGAATAGCACATGCTATCGATATCATGGAAATGATTCTAAATATTAAAAGATTCACTCGTTTACTCCTTTATAGTATGTAGAATTTGAATAGGATGTTATTAAGTAACCTAATATGAATATGGTATCAATAGCACGATTGGTCAAATATGGAAAGAAAATATATAAACTAAATATTTGATGGGAGAATATTACAAAGGGGATCTCATAGATAGAATAGTATGAAAAAGAAAGAATCAACGCAAATATAGGTAATGGTTTCAAACAAATTGGAGCTGGAAAATATACACTATTCTTAAATATTCATGCAATCAATTTTTTCCATTGAACAAATTGACAAAATTGATAAAATTGTAAAGAACAAATTGACAAAATTGATAAAATTGTAAAGATGATAGAATAGTATGAAAAAGAAAGAATCAACGCAAATATAGGTAATGGTTTCAAACAAATTGGAGCTGGAAAATATACACTATTCTTAAATATTCATGCAATCAATTTTTTCCATTGAAAAAATTGACAAAATTGATAAAATTGTAAAGATGAAGAGAATTAGGTAAATAACTATGAAATCCAATTTAAACATGTTTATAAAATTTGGGATATTATAAACATCCACCACGAGTTCACGATGATAAAAAAAGAGGATTTATAGAACATAGTTATGAGTGGGGGCAATAAGGAAATCATATGAATAGAAATGAGAAAAGACAATTTAGAATTTCAAAATTGTAATCATCCATTGGTATGAAAGATGAAGAATGGTGGTGTTTGAGAGAAAGGAAAGAAGCATTGTTAGGTTCTATTTGTTTGATTTGGTATAATTAAGTGTTTTTGAAGAAAAAAAATACAAAAACTCTCTGGAAGAAGTTGGGGTATTTGCATTGGGATAAATTGTTGGTCAATAAAAATTTTCTATGGGAAAAGTTGTTTTCCTTGACAATATGAAATGGTGATTATGTTGTTGATCACCTTGATGCATTTAATACTATTGTGACCCAATTGATCTTAGTTGGAGTGAAGATGGATGACGAGACCCACTGTATGACCCTTTTGTGTTATTTTCCAATTTCATGGGACAACCTTGTAATGGATATTGAAAGGACTATAAAGACATTGGTGTTTGATGATGTCATGGATTCTTTACTCTTAGAGGATTTTAGACAAAAATATTTTGAATCCACCATTGAGGCTATGCATGTTCATGGAAGATCAAAGGAGGAAGGAAAGAAGAGAGAAAAGGATAGATCAAAATCCCATGAGAGACATAAGTCTCCTATAAAGTCCAAGGAAAAATGTTGGAATTATGAAAGGTTTGAGCATTTTATAAGAGACTACAAGGAAGAGAAAAAGAAGAATAAGAAGGAAAATAATGATTCTAGTGATGAGTCTAAAAATATTCTCAAGAGGATGGTGGAGATATATATTTTTTTCTTCTTTGGAAACCCATATTTCACAAAGTGCATGGTTGATATACTCTGGAGCTGCCTTCCATATGAATTCCCATGAACATCGGTTCTTAGTGTATGATAAATATCATGGTGGGTTGGTATACCTTGGTGATGAATCTCCTCTCGACATAGTTGGTTGTGGTAGAGTCTTGATCATATTACTTGATGGTAGAGTGAAGGGAATCAATGGATTTTTTCACATTTGGGGTCTATAACATAACCTACCATCAATAAGAAAAATTAATTATGTATATGTTTGTAGGTTGTTTTCTATAAAAAATGGTGTAATATGGTGTGAGGATCTATGTTTCTTGTTGACGGAATTCATATGCACACATTATTCCAACATGTGTGCAATAGTTGTTACAGAATGTCCCCCCTGAAGATATGTGAAACTTCCCTTGGATTACTAGACCCCTATAGAAATACAAAAACAATAAAAGTGGACACTAACATCCCTTTAAACTTACCTTAACCCATAAAAATGAGAAGGGGAAAAAGGATATGTTGAACCCGTTTCAACATTTGTCCTTTCTTCTTCCAGTCCTTGAGCTTGATCTTCAAACTACCTGGTGCAAATTGAGATTTGCAATGGACAACAAAAGAAAACAATTATCTCCTACTCTACTAGATTTTATAAGACAAGTTTATCTACGAAGATTATAGTAACAATAGACAAGAAAATATAACAAGACATAAACTTGAAGGAAAAAGGCTAAGTATATATTAATTGGAAATCGAAAAAGAGATACTCACAGACCACGATTGATGTAGAAACATCCTCTTCGAGATCTCCTTGTCCATCCCCTTGCACAAATCTTGAAATCAAAATGTTGAATTCCTTTCCCATGATCAAATGTTTGGTACCTCAAATCTTCCTCCCTTCACCATGGAAATCCCTCATTATATAGGATTTGGAGGCTTAACCACCATGGAAATTATCATTCACTATATCCACTAAATGGGATCTCCAAGACTTTTAGGGAGAAAATATCTCTCAAGGATTTTAGGGACAAAATATATCTCAATGATTTTGAGGAAATATCTATGAAGATACACCAAATTAGGATTATGGTTTGAGAAAATATCTCAATCATCCATGAGATTCTCAACCTCTCCTTGATATTAGGAAACTAAATGTGAGGTAGATTGTCACACTAAATTACTTTCCATTTTATGAATAATAATGAATAATTTATGTGCACATAGTATTTTGACCTTCATATGATATATTTGTCCTCGACATTGACTAGGGATTGTGAAAAATGTTATTTCATGGTGTCAAGGTGTTGCGACACTCGACAAAGTGAATGTGACAATAGGTAAAGTGAAAATGACACTTGTGATAGTGCATACATCACTTTTCAACACTTGCAACACTTAGGATGTGAAACTCAAGTGTGACATTTTTGTGTGTAATACATGCCCCCTGAAATGTGAGTTCAAAAGGGAAAATAATAGTCGAAACAGTTTATAAATTCTTCAATGCAATGGTGTTGGAGTCAAAGAGCCTAGAAGAATATGAAAATAATCATTTGTCAGTATACAAGTATGTTCCATTTCCAAGGCATGCATACCTATGCTCGGAATACGAGATGACTCAAATCATGGTCGCTAACCAATACACTAAAGATCCATGAAAATACTGACTAAAGATATGGAAACCAAAGATACAATGTGGATCCATACCTCCATGACATGAACTAATTGTAGCCACAAAAAATACACAGTGGAGCTATGAGATGACAAAACATAACCACGAATCAATATAATGTGGATTTGTGTGACAATATATATATCAGTAAGATTGTGAGAATGGTGATTGCATTGAAATATTTTACATGCTAAAACGATATCCATCGTAGCCTAGGAAAAGCACATAACAGAATGAGTTCCCGAACCAGGGTCTTCATCTTGATTGTGATGTGGTACACATATATCCATGTGAATAGATGATTTGATGTTGAACATGGTAGAAACCGCTTCATTACCAATCATTGATGTAAACCATTAACAAGTGAGAGGGAAATCACCAATGATGATAATGATTCCCAAGGTACCCTAGTAAATTACAGGGGATGTGAATAAATGAGATGAGGTCAAAAATTTGTGGAATCATCTAATTAGAGGTAAATGATGTAAACCTATTATTGAAAGTGAGGAATCCTTTCATTGAGGCAAGCAAGCCCCAAGGTACTAACTGGTTTCTAAGTATAATTCCCAGATAATTTGTTGAAGTCGACTGGAAAAGACTCATCGAAGGAGGGACTTGATGTATCCCCCATCATCAACATGAAACCGACATAGGAAAATGATATGAAATGGTGAATAGAATGAGTATGGATTGACACAGGAAATGGAAAATGGTAATACTGCAGATGGATGGTTTTAAGTGAAACTTCCCTTGAACATTATGAAGCACGGAAAATGACTTCGCAACATTGACTTGATGAGTACCAAGAACATAATGTGACAAAAATAAGAGCACTCTTCCACTAGGATGAAAACGTATAATGACACATGGAATTGGTATGACTTAGAGATAAGCATATTGCCCAATTGTAAGATGAGACACAAACAAGTATCATGTTCAAGGGTGACGATAGATTCCATAAAGGATTCCAAAAACCTTGACCCACTTCCTTCAATTTCCCCCCATCCAGATAGGTGAGTACCTCTTTCTTTCTTAATGAGATTCAGGAGGATAATAGATGCTTGTTATAGCTTATCCTTCGGATGAGTCCCTCGACATATGTTTAATGAACCTGAGGAAGGAGGGGCTTGATATTACATGGGTCTTGGATATTGGACTCACATAGGTCCTTAAATGCATATTTTATGAGCCCAAAGAAGATAAACTTGGTGGTGTTTTACGTTTAGAGAGTCTGAAAAGAACTTAAAGGAAACTTTGTGAGATGAATTTTTTGTAAATTTAGTCTCCCTAGCCCGAAAAAAGTGTAAAACAATACAAGGGATAACTCTTCTAATCATGCTTGATTAGAGTAGTCCTTTTTCATAATCAGACTCACAAGGTCGAAAAAGAGATAAACTACCACTCAAAAGATGCCCTTTCAAACCTTTTAACGAGTGTGAAAGGAAGCAAGATCACTCGATAATTTTTTCATGTTTAGGGAGTCTAAAAAGATCTTAAAGGAGACTCCAAAGAGTTCATTTTTCGTACATCTTTTACGAGTCCAAGAAAGAGATAAAAGTGGACTCGGTAACCTATTATCATGTATTAAAGAGAACGAGAAAGAACACATACTGAGATCGAAACTTCCCAATGTAATGTCCAAAGGTTTCGGAAGGGACCCATGGATAGTTGGTACTTTTCTCCCAGCTGCGTGATGAAATCTATTGGCCATTCTCTAGAATGATGTCTCGAGGTCAGATATCTGCCCCCTAAGCTTTGTTTCATGCACCCACTCTTCTCCTAACTACAATTTTTATACCCAACACACACCTGGTTACTGATAGGAAAATGTTCATTGGAGGAAGAAAGAGAATCAACTGACACAAGTGGATGAAATGAAGGTTATGATATTTAGTGAAAGACTCGACTCAACATTTATGAGATCTGGCGAAAGAATCGACTCAATATTTATGAGATATAGAAAAATAATCAACTCAACGACAGAGGTAGATGTTTCATTTTTTAATGAGCTTGACATAGGAAAATAAATTTTTTCATGACCTTTGGGTTCGATTCCCATACCTTTGTTTCATTTTTTGACAAGCTTGTCATAAGGAAGAAAAATGTGCTCGCAAGGTATGTTTCATTTTTACACAAGATTGAAACTAGAAAAAACTATTCTTGAGGTCCTCTATTTTATTTTTGAATGAGATTGACATAGAAAAGGGAACTCTACTTGAACTTGGTTATATTTTTTACCAAGCTTGAAATCAACAAATAAACTATGCTCATACCTGGTTTAATTTTTTAACAAGATTGAAATAAACAAATAAAATATGCTCAAAACCTATACATGTGATCCAAGTGGATATCGGTGGCCATCCACCTTTTCGAACTGGCTCAAAACAGTTTTTTGGCAATTTTGATAATTTACTATTTTTAGAAGTTTTTAACTTCCAGTGCCATTTTGAGGGCCTAAATGAAGGTTTTTTGGGATCGATCTTATAAATGATAGTTAGAGCCTCTAACTGACCCCCCTAAATGAATATCCTTCATGATACCTTTCCAACAAGCTATTGTGCGCCCCAAACGAAGATCATATGCCAAAGTTATGCCCCTGGGAAGTTGATACACCAAACTACCCAAAACAGGGTCCACAAAATTATTTTATTTTCATCTTCCGAGGTTAGGGTTTTGGATTTTATTTTTGTTAAAAAGGCCTTTGGAGCCTCATTTTAAGATCTTCTTCTTGCGAATGAGAGTATCCATCACATCTCTTCTCAGAGATATGTTTCCACTGTTCTAGTGAGTCTTTCACTCTGTATTTTTATAGTCTTTGTACATTTTCACTCATTAATAGAGAATTGTGTATTAATGTATCTTTGTGTTTATGGTTTCATATATGATACATTTCTATTATATTATTGGATATCCGAGATATCTCTGTATATTTCTTTATTATATCTTCACTCTCATTTTGTACTGAAAATAATCTGGATCAATGGTACCAGAGAAGGCTTCTCTTGATCAGTTTTTAGTGCATGTCCCCAACGAGGTCCAATTATAGAAAGTTGGGTCTCAATATTATCTCTCTTGAATAAAATCACTCTCGCACATCCAAGAAATCATCCATGGAGGAATAAAATAAAAATGACAGAGAAGACAATTCTATTAATCTGTTGCTTGAGCAAGCTCTCACGCAACAGAGCGACAAAATGATGGAGAATTTTTCCTAAATCCTTCAATGTCTGTCGATAACAGCAAGATTGTATTCATCAAGTGGTCACTTTGGAATTACCTCTCCTTTCAAGGTACAAGTTAATTTTGATATTCTCATATTTGAAGGACAGATAGATGTGACTGCCTTAGAAAAATGGTTAAATATGCTAGAAGGTTATTTCTCTGTTCAGAATATTTTCGACAGGGAAAAGATCACCTTCGTACTCCTTAAGGCTCTCCCCCGTGTCAAACATTGGTGGGAAACTTACTGGGAGAAAATTTCCACAGAGGAGTCTGGAATATATGGGGTTGAGACCACTTGGGATGTTTTTGTGGATGGGGTAAAGGAACAATATTACCCTATTGGAAAATATGAGGACCAGTACATGAGATGGACCACACTACAAAAAGAGAGGGGCCAAGAAGTTCCAGAGTTCACCAATACCTTTCATACCTTGCGCACCAAGATGGGTATAAAAGAATATGAATGGCATTTGGTTCTGAAATACCATGGGGCTCTACACAGATACATCCAAACTAAAATGCATTTTCTAGACATCTCATCACTCAATGTTTCTTATCGATATGCTCTTAAAATCAAGCAGAAATTTAATTACCAGAACAAATGGGAGTTTGTGTCTACAAATATTCAAAAACTAAAGTATGATAAAGACGACCCTAAAAAACAGTCTCCCGAAAACCATTCCAAGCCACAGGAAAAGAAGGGTCACAGGAAGACAAAGAATGACACCGAAAAATGGTTTGATTTCCACAAAATCCCCTCGCACAACACCGATGAATGTCACTCAAAATATTCATTGGTGGTTGAGATCAAAGAAAAGGAGTTGACCCCTGATTCAGAATATGATTATGAAAATACTAGTAAAAAAAAGATCATCGACGTAGACCCCACTGCTATTGTCGTGAATGCAACAATTCAACCAGAAGAACCAACATATCATGAAGAGGGGGGATGCCTTTTTCATTCACAGATGTAGATGAAGGGGAACCCACTGCATTTTATTGTTGATAGCGGAAGCGAGAAGAACCTCATCTCAACAGAGGTCGTCAAACAGTTGGGATTGTCGACAACACCACACCTGCAGCCATACAACATCGGGTGGATTCTCCAGGAATGTGATATATGTGTCAGCCAACAGTGTCGATTTTCATACGACATCCACCCCTTCAAGGATGAGGTATTATGTGATGTTTCCCCACTGGATGTATGTGATGTCCTCTTGTTCCAACCATATATGTGGAAGCGCCATGTTGTTTATGAGTCTCGACTCTACAGTGTCATTATTTCTCTGGGGGCTCATCTCTACAAAATACCAGAGGGAGTTTTGACTATTTTTATACCTAAATAGTTTCGCAAGGTAGTATCTCATACTAAAAAATTTATCTTCTTCACAATCTATTCAAAAGGTGAACATAAGGATACTACAGCCTCAACCCAAGCACCTTATATCCAACAGATGCAGGTTGGCAAGATTGCAGCAAAGTGTAAAAATTCCTTCTGCACACAGGCATCTCATGTAGCCAGATTTGTTAAAAATGTCCAACCCGTCCAGCCACAGGTTCGTGACAACCTTCAACAAGCTAAGCAACACAACTTCTCCAACAAGGCAAGCAACTCATCAAGATGAAGATTCAACAAACGTTTTTCCCTCTCCCCTGAGAAATCAACGCAATGGAGACCATTGATTCCTAAGGAGGGAGAATTGATCCAATTGGATATCGGTGTCCACCCACCTTTTATAACTGGCTCAAAACAATTTTCTATAAATTTTGGTAAATTACTATTTTTAGCAGTTTTTAAACTTTCGGGGCCATTTTGAGGGCCTAAATGAAGGTGTTTTGGGATCGAGATTCTCAATGATATCCAAAGGCTCTTATTGATCCCCCTAAATGAATCTCCTCTATGGTACCATTCCACATGCTATCGTGCACCCCAAACAGAGATCGTATCCCAAAGTTACGCCCCTCAGAAGTTGATACACCAAACTACCCAAAATGGGGTCCACAAAACTGTTGTCTTTTCATCTTCCGGGGTTAGGATTTTGGATTTTCTTTATGTTATAAAGGCCTTTGGAGCCTCATTTTAACATCATCTTCTTGTGAATGAGAGTATCCATCACATCTTTTCTCATAAATAAGCTTCCACCATTCTAGCAAGTCTTTCACTCTCTATTTTTACAGTCTTTGTACATTTCACTCATTAAGAGAAAATTTTGTATTACTATATCTTTGTATTTATGGTTGCATCTCTGATACATTTCTATTATATTATTGGATATCTGAGATATCTCTATACATTTTTTTATTATATCTCCGATCTCATTTCGTGCCGAAAATAATCCGGATCAACTTGATCATGGCTTCCAAGAGTAAAATGCTCGGAAGGAATACATGTCAAGGGAGAAACCTAGGTCATGGCTTCCAAGAGATCTTCACTAGATGGAAGAAATACACTTTGGAAGGAATACATGTCGAGGGACGCAATAAGGGTAGGGATAATATGTTGTAATAGCCCTATCAAAGAGATTACCATGTCAAATACTATATCTAAATCAGAAGAAGGGAGAGAGTCCTTCTCATTCATAGTTGAATGCATGGGACATGTTGCTACATAATGAACCTGCAGTAGGGATTATTTCATTGGCATGTAAGGACCATTTAGGGAAGTTGGATGGATGAACATCGTATGAGGTCGAATAAATCAAAGTTGGTCTATGGTCACTATGTTTCCATTGTGAGGAAAATATATCAATCGAAAGACCATGGACACAAGAGCCTTCATGACATAAACATAGTCTCTACTAAGGATCAAATTAAAATCCAAGGGTTCTTGGACTACCATCACATGAATATAGAATTTTTTCCCTCCCAAAGTAATAGGAAGTTGAGGAAGGATTCGTAATGGTTGATTGGCCCTTCTGTTAAAATCCAACAGATTCTGACTCATCGGTGCAAGCTGAGGAGAACCTAAATCTTACCAAGAAATGGAGGATAGAATACTAACGGATACAACTTCATTGCCAATAGTCTAAGGAACATCCATACAACAAACTTGAATAATGATTTGTAAAGGTACATAAGAAGGGAGACGAGATTCTGACAGTGCACCCCAATCTAAAAGAACAACCTCATTACTTGAAGGGGGTTTTGTTGGGAGGAGTGAAGTGCCCCCTTGTCCAAAATAATATGTATAAATAAGAAAGACCTAATATACATCATAAATATTCTTAGGAGGAGTGGGATCGACCAAGGGTGGTATTGGATTGACCACTTTAACTTCACTCTCCAAGGGGAGAGTGGGATCAATCAAAGGAGAAATCAAATCGATCCCTGTATTGGCCGGCTCAACTGATGATGGAACCGGATGGATCACTTGATCAACCATATTAACCAATGATGGAACCAAATTGACCAGTTCGACAACTAATGGTGGGTTGGGTGATGAAATTTTTTGTTGGACATCAATAATATTTCCCAATAGATGTGAAGCCTCATCCATACAATGGTAGATGTAACTGTGGTGCATCTCCTTACATAACAAGCAAGGAAATTTGACTTTACCTTTCTTACTTCCAACTTGATTATCACTAATTGATGGTTTTTAACTAGAGTGACCTGCAATGGTTGATGACACAGTTTGATAACCCTCAGACCACACTTCTACCACCTTGGGAATACCAGGGAAATCCTTAAAAAGGTGGTCAACCTTACAAATCCTGCAAGGGAATTTGGGCTTCGGATGTGTCTTGGTAGACTTGTCAACATTATCAACACTCATAGCATGATGAACACTATATAGTTGATTTCTTCCAACATATATTTCATTGGTTAGAAGTTTTCTTCCTACCCTATTTTTCTTCTTCTTAATCTTCTTTTTCTTCTTCTTCTTATTCACCTTGTTACTAGTTGCAAAGCTTTCACTAGGAGAAGAGGAAGAGTGGGAAGAAGTTCCCATGGGAGAAGAAGGTAGAGAATAGAAATAAGGTTGATGGTACTTGGGTGGAATACTTATGAACGAAGCACTAGGAGAATTTACGTTCATCGGGGTGGAAAAAAACGAGATTGGTAGCCCAATAGTGAGTCCATGAAGAGTCAAAGTAGCGATATAAGGAGGACCAATGTGTCCCACAAATACAGAAAAAAATAATATCCTGGGAAAATGGGTTCCTTCATTGTTACTTCTAGGAACTGATGGCATAGACACAGACTCATCCCTAAGGGATTTCTATGGAAAACAAACAACACACACTACAAATTCTAGGAAGCAAACCAAACAATCAAACCTTTTCACAATGAATGCGCTAGTTGGTGATGAAATCGAACATCACAGGATCAATATGAAAAAGGGTTTGATATAGAGAGGGTGGATCAATTATGTTTGTGACCTTCTTAATAAACTTACACCTTGGTGCAAGTTCCCTCACGGTATATCCTTGGATTACCCTCTTGTTTAGATAATTTACTCCTTCTAAAATTTCCCTCCCCTTTTCTATTTTCCCAACTTCTTTTGTCCATTTATTTTCCCTCCTCTATACTTACCCAATTTCTCATTTTCCTTTTTCTACTTATTTTCTCCCTTTCTAGTTTTTTATACTTAGTCGTTTCTTCAAAACGACGGTTTCACAGGTTCTCGGGTTGGGGTGAAGCTTTCATATCCCATGTTTCGTGATATACATTTTTCATCCAAAAGATCCACAATCTACATTTTGACCATCAGAATCTTCGAGCCCCCAAGTATCTCATTCCTCCTATGTTGAGTCCATCCAACCGAATCACAACACTTAGCCAATTTTTGACCTTCTGTAGTCGCGAGTTCGCAGGTTCCCAAGTTGGCGTGTTCAAAAAAATCCCAAATCCTATTTGATCTCATCTGTCCCTGCCACCTTTAGGCTTTTCTAAATATGCATTTAGTATGGTTTAATGGTAATGACTCTTCATGTAGGTCTTATAAATATTTTAATTAATAGGAGAAGGGCTCGAGGATATTTCTCAAGCACTCATTTCAAATATTATTTGGATCAAAAGAATTCTCTCATCAACTTATGGTAGCAAGAGCTCGACAACAGTTCTACGGAGATACTTTGAACATTTTTGGATGAGAGGAGAAAAACTTTAAGTGGTCTAGAGCGTACTCTTATTATTCATCCCCTTTTGCTAAGAAGGAAGTAATTTAGATGTCTAGAATTTCTTGTGCACGTTGCATTCCTAAATTTTTTGACTACAAGGAGTTGGTTTCCTGGTACGCTAATAAGTATATACTAATTCAACGGATTATTCAACTCCAAGACCATTCTCCCATCTCTCTTTTGCCTCAAGTGTTCCATAAAATGTTGAAACTCTCAGAGCCAACACTCACCTTCAAAGGTGAAGATTATAGGGAGTTCTTGAAAAAAAAATACAATGGCCTGGATATGTTACATAAATTCTTGGAGAATCCCGCGACCATCACTGAAGATATTACCAGATTGCAGGTCGATTTGTTCAAGAACCCATTCTGGTAAATTTTGTGGTTATTTACCATAGTTACGGGCCAAGAAAATACTCCTAGCATTTCCCATATCATTCTTTACATTTTATATTTTACTTTCAAGGTGCAGGCCATTTTCAATTGAGGGAAGTTGATTTCCATTAAAATCTCTTCCCAATTGTCTCAGTATAAAAAGGATAAGAAATTATTTATGTCTTCTTATTTGGTTTTTGCGATAACACATTGTTGTCTTTTCCCTAGATTGTCTATATGCAAGAAGGTGAATTGTGAATTTGACCCCCTGACCTTTTTCTACCAAGCGTTATGGAGGCACAAAGCTTTCCTGCATTTTTATGATGTTTTCAATGACCTTGTTTCAGTGCTTAAAGGATTTATATTTGGAAAAGACACCCCAAGAATTTCCACTTAGGCAAGTAAATTACTAGACAAAAATGGGACTTTGGAGCAAATGGAAAATTACAACGTTATCAGGATTTTTGGTTCTAAGGAAAATCTTTCCTTTCTTCCATGGCATATATCCGACATAATATTTGTCGCTGAATTTGCAAGGCAATATAACTTTTGGCTGCACTTTTTTCATGAAAAACAAAAAAAGCAATTCATACCTTTGCCTTGGAAAGTTGGGGATTTTGTATTCAAAAATATGAACAAAATTGATGAATTCGCAAACCACTTCCAGAACTTGAATCCCAAGTACGCTAAAAATATTAGAGGGTTTGACCCTAATGGAATGTTTCTGGAACATATTTTAACAGTGGTTTTTAGCAGTTCATCTATCGATATTGTTCTAGCAGAAGAAGAAGATAATAACCTCGGAAATCCTACACACATTGTTGGTGACTTAGAGACGATGCTTAGTACCAATTAATTGTACAAACATAGAGGAACAGGTCACTGTGAGAAGAATTTCCAATCCCTAACTATTACTCCCAAGACTTCAACACCTCATAGAAGTTCTCTAGAATCCCATGCATCTAAAAAAATAACCAACAATATTTTAGGTGGAGAAGAATACAAGAACCCCCCTCCAGGAAAAATTGAAATCTCCCATAAACTTCCTCTGAGAAAGAAGATGAATAATATTGTACAAGAGGAAGAAGAGCATTGCGTTGAAAGTGACATCAATATATTCTCCCTCGAATATATGGAGCTCGAAGATGACATTGAGAAGATGTTTCCTAACATTCACCAGCCAGGAGGTGCATCCCACCATAATCCATAGAGCCATTGGTGATGTATTGGACAATTCCATTGGAAATATTGAAGCAGAAAATACAAAGTTAAAGGAAAAGATTAAGGAACTAGAAGAAACTTTGATGCCTCTTCCATTTCTTTCGATCCCTTTGGTAATTTTCAGACCCACCACACCCGCAACCAAAATAAAAGGATCCTCATGCTTACTCACATCATCCAGGAGCTACATGGAGAATAATATCAAGAAAAGAATGACACTAATTATAGAAAGTTGGGAAATTTCAAAGAGCATTGTTTCTTTTGGCTCGAGGACACGTGCCTTTTTTGAATAGCTACAGTCCGACCTAAAAAATGAAGAAGGTTTCTACCTTGATATCGTGGTACCCTTTGGTATTAAAGTTTCCAACATGTTAGAGATAAAGAGAAGAGAGGAGGACCTCCCCTCTACAAGTAGGATAAAGCAGTTGAATGACTATTGGAGAGAGAAAATAAAAAACTTGAACAACATTGTTCAGTTGTGCAGCCAAGCCATTGTTGGCATGTTTATAGGCCGGTATGCTTGTCATTGATGGAAAGATCAGAGTATGCAGCGATGGAAAAACAGGGACAACGTAAGCTCAAAAGAGATAGTGCAGAGGTGCACGAAGAGTGCAATAGTGTGCTTGTTTATTTGATGGAAAACATGCAAGCAAGGAAGACCAGCAGTGCAGGAATAATTGCATGGAAAGATCAGAAGCGTAAACTCCATTTCAAAGATTCAGATACTGGGAGATTGAGAAGTCAAGAGTTGAGACTCTTCAACACAGGAGTCCTGGAGTTGTGAAATCTGGAATCCCGAAATCCCGAAATAGGCACATAAACGAAGAGTTTCGTAGACCGGGAAATAACACCATTTCGGAGTTTCGGATATCAAGAGTTGGAAGAGTCAAGACTCTTCATCATCAGGAGTCCTGGAATCGCGAAATGACAAACACCAAAATACCGAAAGAAGGAGGACAATTTCGGATACCGGGAGTTGAAGTGTCAAAACACTTCACCACAGGAGTCCGGGAATCGCGAAATGAAAAATGTCGAAATCTCGAAAGTAGGAGACAGTTTCAGATACCAGGATTTCGGATACCGAAGTTGGGGATGTCAAAAAATATTACTACAGGAGTCTCAAAGTCACGAAACCCAAAGTCGCGAAATGAGAAATCACGAAATGTCAAAGACTCCATACCGGAGGTTCGGATACCGGGAGTTGGATATGTCAAGGACTCTCTCGACAGGAATCTCGAAGTTGGGAAGTCCGAAAAGCCGAAAAGTTGAGCTGACTGCATTTCGGAGTTTCACAGACCGAGAGGTGGAGTTTTCAAGAACTCTCACATCAAGAATGTCGAAATCGTGATGTGCGAAATCACAAAGAGATCTGGGTCGTTGAATCATCTAGAGTGTGGACCGTTGATCTGACTCCCTTTCAGAGATTTGGATACTGAGAGTTGGAATATTCAAGTGACGAGACTCTTCATCACAAGAATTGCGAAAAGCTGAAATGTGAAATGTCGAAATGATGGGAGCTAGTGCAACCAAGCTCCATTTTGGAGCTTCGAAAACTGGGACATGGAGCATCAAGAACTCATCGCCACAGGAATGTCGAAGTGTCGAAAAGAGAAATTGAGAAAGCACTATATGGATAAGCACTCGGTCACCTCTCGTAGTCACATGGTTGAAGAGCTGTAGAGAAAAGATTGAAGCATCAAGCTCCTTTTTCAGAGTTTCGGAGATCGCGACTTGGAGAGTCGAGATGCCACACAATAGGATTGCCAAAAGGCCTAAGTGTGAAATGGCGAAATGAACGCAAGATTCAATGAAGTCAATTCAATGGTGCAGATGAATTTGAATAAGATCGAAGGGCTATTGTTGCACTTCACAGTGGAACTGCTAGAAACAAATGATGGTTTCCGCCAAAGGATGAGCTTGTCTATTACAGAGAAGACAAAGAGTCTCAACAGCCAGAGAAGTTGAGGAATCTTGAGATAACACCCAATGATGATGGATGCATGGGTGAAACTGCTAGAGAAGATGAAGAGTTACCATGATGATCAGGCAGAGCACTAACAATGAGCAGGAGATGTAGAACAGAGAGAGACAACGTGGCACATAGGAGATGGGATAGTTGTGGAAGAGTGAAGTGGAAAAAACACCCCGATGTACAGGTCACTCGGCGTGGAGAGGATGCAAGAGCAAGAAGCAGATTGCATGCACAAGGTGCAAAGAGACTATAAGAATGTTGAACAAAGAAGAAATGGTAGGGGTTGTTGAGTGTGATTGAGGTGGGAAGAACGAGGCAGAGCACAGCTGCAGAAATGTACAAAAGGGTTATGGTGCATTGAAGGGACATGGTTTAGAGAGAATAAAAGGCAAAAGAACAGAAAGCGAAGGAGTGTGCAGAAGACATTGATGCAGACAAAGAAGCGTAGTGTAGCAGAATAGTGATAAGTCTGGTAAGCCAATGATAAATAGTGTATCACCGTGATAAGTTTCATTAGAAACTAATTATATTCTAGGGTGGTAGGGAGGTGCTAGGGAGGACAGTTGTCCTCAGAGGTTCAAGTGGGTGCTTGAACACAGGGAGTTGTAGCTTCCATCTGGTTGCAGCCAGAGAAACCAATGTGGCAAGGTGGTGCAAGGGAGAATTGTTGTTCTCTGTTATACAGGTTGGTGCTTGTGTGACTGGAAGTTGGTGCTTCCATCCAGTTGGTGCTGGAACACTTAGGGAGTTGGTGCTTCCTTCTAGTGGGTGCTAGAGAAACG
>SNQJ01S0169598.1:25615-46298 GCA_010110895.2 Picea sitchensis
GAAGAGATACTCAAAAGACTCACAGAAGTGTACCTAGCCGAAATAACTAACGAAGTCCAAGATCCCAAGTTTATCCTCAACTATTTGTTCCTAACAAAACTACAATTCGATGAGCAAGTTGAGATTTTTAGAGGAATGCCAATTGAAAAATTATATGGCATAATTGAATATGATGAGAATGCCATAGATAACTAGATAATGGATTACTCTGTAAAAATTAGGATATTGAATAAGTATTACATGGAATTTCCTTTGATCTTTGAGACTTGGAGGGAGAGTTGTTAAATATGACAATCTGGCATGAAATCAATGTGGCACCTATGAAAAGTTACATCGAAGAATGGTTCAAGAAGGCTATCGATAAACTGACAAATGAAGGACAAGAAGTAGTTGAGACGGTTCATGTAACCATTGATGAAAACGATAAAAGGACATTAGCGAGAAAATGAATACACGAGTGACCATCATAGTAATTTTACGTTGATCACATCCTTCTCTTATTTATCAAGTCCTTCACCCAGTTATTCCACCTCTTTCACTAGAAAGGTTTAACTGAAGACTGATAACTCATTTTTTCTTCTTAACATGTCTTGTTGATCCTTCCACCACCCACCTTCTTCTTTCTAAAATCTTATTTATTGTATTTATTTTCTTAATGGTCTGTGGGAGCCCCAATCCTAGCCTTTAATACAAATGCATTTATATTTTCAAGAATATGTAACATATTATATATATTTTTGGAAATTTCTAGAGAAATACTTTGGGAACAATCTCGATTGTGCTTTTTAACCTTGTTTTCAGAATATAAAGTATTTGAGGTTGATCTATAATTATCTTTATTTGAGCTTCCCATGTATCCACTCCGTTAAATTTCTCTTGTGCATGTATATCATATTATTTTGTTTCTATGTGATCAGAAATCTTTATCTTAAACTATGATGGATGTCAATAAGTTTTTCTTATTTGCTTTAAATGTGTGATGTGTGTGATTCTTGGTCCTCTCTCAGGGAAATTTTTTAAAAAGAAAAAGAAAAACATTTTCCTTTTATCTTCTTGCTATATTTATGTTTCTTTGAATTAATATGACAAACTTCTGTGAAGTACTACATTTTGAATATTTGGAAATATTAAGAAAATCTAAAGAGGAGTACCACCTCTATAAAAAAACAGGGGGATTTATCTCCTCATGAGGTTTCCGTTTCATTCCTAACAGATTCAAGTGTCAACATTCCTGGTGACCATACTGGGGAATCAACTAAAATTTGGAACTTGGTCTAGCGTTTTTGAAAGAATATATGACTTTTCCCTAGGCTGATGAGCCCCACCTATAAATTGGATTGAACAAAGAACAAAACATTTTACATCAGTTATAGAAATTAGTAATATCAACAACCAAGACCAGTCAATATTTATAAATTTCTTTGAAAACCTTGTTCCAGGAAGAAGAAAGTGAAATCCTTTGAAGACAGAGGAGAGAGCAACAAGAAGACCGGATAAATCAAAGGCTAGCTAGAGAATCATAATAACAAGGTTGGGATTGAATCCGGACGAATACAAGGGACCCATTACCAGAAGTAAAAGAAAGAAATTCTTTGTTATTAGAAGTGAAAATCCTATCCCTGGAATCTCTCTAGACATGGCACAAAGAAGTGAACAACCCTAAGACGAGCATCATGAGGAGAGACAAGGAAGTGGAAGAGATGTTGCAAGAAATCAAGGAAACCCGGGATTTAAAAATCGAAGGAGGGTAAGATATTCCCCTCTGAATATTATAGGTTAGAAACATGATATCCATGTTCTCCCTAAGGTCACCTTAAAGGAATTTTTTAGAGATGGAGAAATCGATCCAAAGAGGCATATGCAGTTATTTCTTGATGTTTGTGATTTTTACCGTGTTGAGTATGACGATGTCATGGTAAGGATATTTCTGAAAACCTTATCAGGAAGAGTGTATGCATGGTATAAAATGTTTCCTAGTAGATCCATTCACTCATTTAATTACCTTGAAGCTATGTTCTTAGCTATGTTTTCCCCTCCAATTTCTTACCATACCCTTCTCATCGATTTCACCCAGATCGGCTTGAGGAAAAATGAAAGGATACGATATTTTAATCTCAGGTTCAGTAAAACCTTGAGTAATATTCCAAAAGATAAAATATCGAATGACCCTGTAATTCTCGGTTGTTATAAGAATGCAATGCCCCTGAATGTAAAATATGCTATTAGAACATCCAAAATGGATAATTTGGAGGAGGAAATGACTAAAGCCACTGAGATGGAAGAAATCATGATTGAAACGAGTGTTGACCCCGATATTATATTGGGAAGAGTACAAAGGAAGTTTGGAGGATTAATCTCTGAAACTTTGCAAATTGATGGATGCGATACGTCCATGTATATATTTGGAGAGGGAAAAAACAATCCCAACTCGCAAGAAAACATTGCCCAGACAAGAGGATTTGTAAATAGACCAAAAAATAAAGGTGACTCTAATAAAGAGAACCAAAAATAAAAATAAAAGGAAGAAACAAATGAGAAAAGAGAAAATGAGAAAGTGACGGATGGCGTTGGGAGTAAAAGGCAACACCTATCGTCAAATTCGACTCAAATGACATATAATGTCATGGAGGACTTAATTAAATTAAGGATAACTTTTCCCTTTATAGAAGTGGTGAAGATTCGCCAACAAAGACATAACATTTTGAAGTTTTTGGATCACCCATCTAAAAGAGCTGAAGATGTCATTACTAGTCCAAAAAAAAGACAGAGCCCGTCAACTACCAAGTTGAGAGGTAAAATTCCTCCCCTCTACATTTCAATTGAAAATCATGATCTTGCACTACATAACGGTTTAGTTGACACTGGTGCGACAAATAATATAATGCCACTTGCGGTCATGGAGGCATTGTGCATGAGTTGCACTAATTATTATGAAACAAGTGAAAGCATATATGCAATTGATTCTATAAAAGTGCCAGTGTGTGGAGAAATCAAGGAATTTTATGCTTGGATTACAACATGCGCCCATATCATTACAGTTTTCAATATTATTGTGGTAGACCTTCTTCCAGCATATGGAGTTGTGCTGGGAAGAGATTGGACATCCATGATCGGTGGATATATAATGAATGAATAGATGGAATATTTCAATTCCTTCAACATTTCTCTCATTCCAAGGGACAAGAATCACAAGGAATATTCACTAGGCTTGGTGACCTCATTGTCAAACCCAGACGATTTCCAAATAAAAACTTCCTTCCATGTTGAAAGAGATTTCCGACCATTTGTGCCCAAAAACATTGATTACTTGCAAGCATTTGAGAACGATGAGCAATTAGAATTTTTTTTGTTAAATGATTATGATGATGATGATGAAGACGATCACTCTTCTGATGTCCCCAAATATCGTATACAAGTTGAATATCTTTTTATGAAATACGATCATGCTAAGAATCTCCTTGAAGAAGTTTCAGTTTGAAAAGTGCAAGAAACAAGAAAATTCAATATTGGAACTGACAATTCCCTGAAATATGTCAGCTTGGGAGTTGATTGCACCACTGAAGAAGTTGATCAATATGTTGCCTTGTTCAAAGAATACATTGATGTGTTCTCCTGGACCTATGATTATTTGAAATCTTAATTACGATAAAACTATATTCCATCACAACATTCCTTTGAGGGAAGAAGAAAAACCAGTGAAGGAAAAAATAAGGATGGTGAATACCAAATTGAAACCTATAGTAAATATTGAACTGGAGAAATTGAAGAAGGTAGGAATAATTTATCCCATTATACGCTTACACTGGCTTTCAAATCCAGTGGTTGTAAGAAAAATTTATGGGGAAATACATATGTGTGTTGACTTTAGAGACCTTAACAAAGAAAGCATAAAGGATAGTTTTCCATTACCTAATATAAAGTTTCTTCTACATCAAGTTACTAGATCTGCCTGCATGTCCATATTGGATGGATTTTCTGGATATAACCAGGTCTTAGTGGTCGAGGAAGATAGGGAAAATACATCATTTATCACACCTTAGGAGACATTTGCATATGCTAGAATGCCCTTTGGTTTGAAGAATGTTGGAGCCACATTTCAAAGGGAAATGGATCATGCATTCAACAGGTTGATAGGAAAGTTTATGGCAGACTATCAAGATGAATTGACAGTGAATTCAAATAAAAGCGATGATCATATCCATCATTTAAGAAATATTTTTAAAATATGTATATTATATGGTGTCTCTCTAAATCCAAGGAAATGCTTGTTCACAGTGACTCAAGGAAAACTGTTGGACCATATTGTATGCAAGGAATGGATTTACATATATCTAGAAAGAGTTAAAGCAATAAACGATCTCAATCCCTTGACATCCAAGAAGGGAGTTCAATCATTTTTCTGCAAAAACAGTTTTGTGTGAAGATTTGTTCTTGAGTATGAAAATATTGTGAAGTTGATCAATTTGTTGTTGAAAAAGGAGTAGAGGTTCAAATGGATAGAGAATACTCAAGACACATTCAATAATATCAAAGGAGCAATAACCACTGCTTCTTTCCTCATTAGTCTGGACTTTCAAAGAGATTTCATCATGTATTCATTTTCTATAGAGACAGTTGTTGCATCCATTCTCACTCAGAAAAAAATAAAAGGAGAAGAAATCCTAATACGTTTTATGAGAAAAACCCTACACGACTATGAGTTGAGGTATTCAAAACTGGAGAAGAAAGCCTTGGCGCTTGTAAAATAAGTAATGCACTTTCATATGTATATATTGAACTTCCATATTATTTCTTATGTTCCCTCATCACCAATAAAGATGCTTCTAAATCAACAATTGAGATAAGGAAAGTGGGTGAACTGGTTGGAAAAGATACAAGAATATGATATCGATATTAAATCTTTAAAAGAAATCAAAGGAAAAGGTTTATGCAAGCTCAGTGCGAATGGAGATTCATTCGTGTTAGCACTCTGTAAATTTGTTCGGCTGAAAGAAAAATGACAGAGGTAAATGTTTCAACCAAATTTAGGTTGGATTCTGACCCTTCCAACTAGAGAGGGCTCTCTCAGGCATATAGCTATTTAAAATACTCAAATATTTGGCAATGCGCACACAGAGGTCAGATTCCACCATAGGGTAAAATTTAAAGTGGTAGGACAAAACAGGAGAACAAGGCCATTGGGAAATGGTGTCAATCCCTAAAAATGTATGAAGATTTATAAGTTATGTATTCCAGAGGGAACAGAGGAAAAATAGGTATGATGTTCATCCAAATAAGTAATATGAGATGGTATAAGAAAAGAAAGGAAAGACTACTATCAACAAGAGGCATCCAATAGAGGGTGAATCTATTGGTATAGCGTTAGAAGAAGAAACATAAAGGTTGGATACTTAAAATAGAGCACCACTCAAGGGTGAATTCTAAACCAGAAACCAATAAACATACGACAAGTATAATCAATATGAGAAGGAACACCAACAAGGTGAGTTCTTTATTTCTCCTAAAGACTATCACTAGCAGATAAACACATTCATGAATATGAAATACAAGAAAACATATTGAACATCAACACCGTGATGAATCTTGGCTATCTAAGAAAACCTTCTCTACTTATATTAAAATCCACAAGAAATTACAAAGTTTTCCTACTACGAGGGAAGGCCCTTCTCCGGCCAGTTGAAACCTTCATTTATCTTTTTAACAATATATATATATATATATATATTACATATGGGATTCAAAACGGATCATCTTCTCCAAGATTCCAAAAATAGATATCGGTCAAAGAGGGAGTAACGTACCAAAACTGAATTTCTACTTTCTAGGGAACATTACAAACATAAAATCAAAATATTTGAATTTTTTACCGTGAACGTCATCTGTCTACAAAATCACAAAATTCCCTGAACTTGATTTTAGCCTGTCACAAATTTTTAATTTTATCTTTTCAATTTCTTCCTTCAAAGTGTCAAGCCAACAAGGTTGGTCTTCTTTAGTACCTTGGACCGTTCCAGCTTTAGTCTCCTTCTCCTGTCACTTGTTTCCTTTACTCTCACCATCATGCATGTAGTATCCATCTACATATCCATTAATGATCAAATCCTGCATAATAGGATTCAATCTGATCTCTTCATCTGATCCTGGTTCATCTGCATATTTTGTGCAAAATTTTGTTTCCAGTAGTTGCACAACATGCCTTTCTTTCTTCTTAATTGATAGTTTTGTCATACTATTCGAATTTCCTGGTTTGTTGAAGGATGATGGATCTTTCTTCTCCATTTCCTCTAGTTTTCCAGGAAACTCGAGCCTATTTCCATCAACTGTACAAGAATTGGATGAATGCTTCGATTTGTGGTTATCTCGCTCTGGAATAAAATGTCAATTACCCGAAATAGAGTAATTTCACTTGTGTTTTAAGTAACAATTGACATCGAGTGCTAATCATGGGCTATTGACAGAATTCCTTATAGGGATAATGGGTTATCATGTTCGACCATCAATTTCCAATGATGAGTCTTTAAATCAGTTATTTGGCGGCGCTTACTTGACATCTCATGGATGAATGGTACCTAGACAAGTGTCTCGAGATTATTTGACTGGCTGCCAATTTTCCTTTCCACATGTGACCCTTGGATTTAACACATTTAATGACATTTGACATGTGATTTTGGGGTGTGATTGAGTGGTTTCGAGTTCACCCTCTTTTCCCCCCGAAATGCATCTGGTGGCACCACGTTATCCTAAGAGGAAAACATGGTATTTTTTTTGGCCCACTTTCAAAAATTAGCCTTCGCGTTAGTTCTCAGTCCGATATGATCCTTGACCGTTGATATGTGGCTCCCACGATATTTGACCCACCGGGTACCCTCAAATCTGCACTTTCGTGATATTTATCCCTCTTCCACCAGATATGGCCCTGTCCTCCAGTTTGTCGCGTCTCTACACCGGTTTATCCTCTTGCTAAGTCTTGAAACTTGGATTCCATATAAAAATTGTTATAGTGATAGCAGGTCGATTGAATGATTTCAATATCAGTCAGAGAACCATTAGTTGATTCAGAATGGTACAACTATATTATATTCTACTTAAGGTCTGTGTAGTCTCCTATCACCATGAACAACAAGGAGTGAAGAAGATTAAAGATGAAGGTGAACCAATATGTGTTGATTGTTGACATATTGTTTAGGAGAAATTATGATGGTATACTACTGAGATGCGTTGATGAAAATCAAGCCCAAGAAATGATAAGATAATTCCATGAAGGAATATGCGGCAGACACTTTGCCCCTACTTCCATCGCCCACAAGATAATAAGGGTTGGATTATACTTGAAATCAATGTTCATAGACTCATATGCCATGATAATAAAATGTGTGTCTCGCCAGTAGATTTCAGGAAAGATGAAGAGATCCATGATGCCCTTATAACCTTTAATTGTGAAGAAACCATTCTCCCAATGGGGACTCGATGTTTTCATGCCAATTAATCCGAAGTCTAGAAAAGGGCATATGTAAATTTTCACAGCTACAAATTATTTCACAAAATGGCTGGAAGAAATGGTGTTAAAGAAGTATGATGTTGAAGAGCTAATTAAATTCCTTAAAGACAATATTCTACCGAGATTTGGTGTCCCAGATAAGTTTATCACATACAATGGTTTGATTTTCATCAGGTTGAAGTTTACAGAGTTTTGTGGAGAATATCGAATCATCATTGGTCAATCATCAAATTATTATCTAGAAGGTAATGACCTTTCTAAATCCACAAACAAAACACTTGTTCAGATAATGAAGAAAACCATTGACAATAACCAAAGGAATTGGCATCTAAAGCTAACAGATGGATTATTGGAAAGTAGAATGAATCCAAAGGATAACACCAAGATGTCTCCATATCTATTGGTTTATGGGAAAGAAGAAAAAATTTCAATTATCCTCGAGCTCAATGCATTGGTCTATGTGGTTAATACTGAAGATACAAAATATCGTTCATCCATCCAGAGGAGAATCAATCAGTTGCTAAAATTGGAAGAAGAACGAAGGAAAGCCTTGAATAGAACTTCTCAGAGGAAACAGAGCATCAAGAGATATTTTGATCAGAGCACAACTGTAAATAATTTCCATATGGGAGAGATGGTGCTACTTTGGAACAAGGCCAAGAAGAAACTGTCTATGCATACAAATTTGGAAGTAGTGTGAATCGGACCATACGTCATTGAGAATATCTTGGGTTTTAATTCCTATATTCTTCAAGACATGAAGAGTAAAATATTAATGTTTCCTGTGAATAGGAAGCATTTGAAAGGTTTCTTTTCTTAAGACTTTCTCATTCTCATTGTATATAATTTTATTTTTCAGTTTGTATATTCTTACTCTGACTCCATATCCCAATGGGCGGAAGCACTTGGTCATGAGAGATTTTGTATTCTTGACAACCCATAAGGGGTTATCATCCCATAGTTGGATCATGTTGTTGAGACCAATTCCTGCTTCCAAAATTTTCCTCCCCTTTTCTATTTTCCCAACTTCTTTTGTTTGTTTCTTTTTCCTCTTCTATACTTAACCAATTTCCCCTTTTCCTTTTCCTCTTATTTTCTTTGTTTCTAGTTTTTTATACTTAGTCTTTGGCCAGGTCAATATTTCATGTCCCATTCTTCATGATATATATTTTTCATCCAAAAGATCGACCATCTACATTTTTACCATCAGACTCCCTAAGCCCCCAAGTATCTCATTCCTCCTATGTTGAGTCTGTCTGAACGCATCATAGCACTTAGCTGATTTTTGACCTTCTACAGTTGTGGGTTGGCGGGTTCCTAGGTTGGTGGGTTCACAAAAATCCCAAATCCTATTTTCTCTCGTATGTCCTTGCCACCTTCGCACTTTTCCCAATATGCATTTAGTATGGTTTAATGATAATAACTCATCATCCACATCCCATAAATATTTTCATTACTAATCGAATGGGTTGAGGATATTTCTTATTAAACCACATTAAAGCATGATTTGTGAAAGATTAAGTTATATTTCTCAAGCGCTCATTTCAAATATTATCTATATAAAAAGAACGATCTCATCAAACTATGGTACCAGTAGCTGGACAACAGATCTGCGGAGATACTTTCAAAATTTTTGGATGAGAGGACCAAAACTTTCTGTGGTCTATAGTGTATTCTTGTTATTCCTCTTCTCCTCAGAAGGAAGTAATTTGGATGTCCAGAATTTCTCATGCAAGCTACATTCCTGAAGTTTTTGACTGCAAGGAGTTGGTTTCCTAGTGTGCTGAGAAGTATATACCAAGTTAGTGGA
Organism: Picea sitchensis; assembly: GCA_010110895.2. NCBI lineage: Eukaryota > Viridiplantae > Streptophyta > Pinopsida > Pinales > Pinaceae > Picea > Picea sitchensis. The sequence continues at coordinate 34,924 of SNQJ01S0169598.1, forward strand.
TTATTCAACTCCAATACCATTCTCACGTCTCTCTTTCACCTCAAGTGTTTCATAAAATGATGAAACTCCCAGAGCCAACACTCACCTTCAAAGGTAAAGATTGCAGGGAATTCCTAAAACAAAATGATAATGACCTGGATCTCTTTCCTGAATTCTTTTAGAATATCATGGCCATCCCTAAATATATTACCATATTTCAGTTCATCTTGTTCAAGAATCCATTACAGTAAATTTCCTGATTATTTTCTAGAGTTACGGGCCAAGAAAATACTCCTAGCATTTCTCGTATGATTCTTTACATTTTATAATTTACTGTCAAGGAGAAGGCCATTTTCGATTGAGGGAAGTTGATTTCCATCAAAATATCTTCTCAATTGTCTCAGTATAAAAAGGATAAGAAATTCTTTATGTCTTCTTATTTGGTTTTTGCGATAATGCATTGTTGTCATTTCCTTAGATTGTCTATATGCAAGAAGGTGAATTGTGAATTTTACCTCGTGACCTTTTGGTATCGAGCGTTATGGAGGAACAAATATTCCCTGCAATTTTTATGAAGTTTTCAACGACTTTCGTTCAGTCCTTAAAGGATTTTTGTTTGCAAAATACACCCAAAGAATGTCCACTCAGGACAGTAAATTCCTGGACAAAAAGGGGACTTTGGAGCAAATGGAAAATTACAATGTTATCAAGATTTTCAGTTCTTAGGAAAATCCTTCCTTTCTTCCATGCCATATCTCTGACATAATGTTTGTCATAGAAGCCTCAAGGCAATATAACTTTTGGCTATACTTTTTTCATGAAAAGCGAAAAACGAAATTCATACCTTTTCCATGGAAAGTTGGGATTTTGTATTCAGAAATATGAACAAAATTGATGAATTTGCAAACCACTTCCACAACTTGAATCTCAAGTATGTTGAAAATATTAGAGGGTTTGACCCTAATGGAATATTTTTGCAACATATGTTAACCATGGGTTTTAGCAATTCAACACTTCAAGGTCCCAACAAGAAGAGTTCCCAATCCCCAAATATTACTCCCAAGACTTCAACACCTCGAAGAAGTGCTCCAGTGACCCACCCATCTAAAAAAGTAACCAACAGTATTTCAATTGCAAGAGAAGACAAGAACCCCCCTCTAGGAAAAATTGAAATCTCCCATAAACTTCCTCTGAGGAAGAAGATGAATAATATTGTACAATAGGAAAATGAGCATTGAGTCGAAAGTGACATCAATAGCTTCTCCCCCGAAGATATGGAGATCAAAGCTAACATTGAGAAGATGTTTCCTAACATTGACCAGCCAGGAGGTGTGGCCCACCAGAATCCATAGAGCCACTGGTGATGCATTGGATGATTCCATTGGAAATATCGAAGCAGAAAACATAAAGTTAAATGAAAGGATTAAGGAACTAGAAGAGACTTTGATGCCTCTTCCATTTCTTTCCATCCCTTTGGAAATTGTCGGACCCACCATGCTCGAAGCAAAAATAAAAGCATCCTCAAGCTTACTCAAACCAGCCAGGATATATATGGAGAATAATATAAAAAAAATAATGGCACTAACTACGGAAGCTTGGGAAGTTTCAAAGAGAATTATTTATTTTGGCTCGAGGGCGCATGCCTTTCTTGAACATCTACAAGCCAACCTAAAAAATGAAGAAGGTTTCTACCTTGATTTCATGGTACCCTTTGGTATTAAAGTTTCCAACATGTTAGAGCTAAAGATAAGAGAGGAGGACATCCCCTCTACAAGTCAGATCAAGTAGTTGAATGCCTGCTCGAAAGACAAAATCAAAAACTTGAACAACATCGTTCAGGCGTGCAACCAAGCCATAACAAGGAGAGAATATATATTCAAAAGGATCATGGAGATGGACCTAGCTATAAGAAATAATGAATTCCAACATCCCAAGTTGATCCTCAACTCGTTGTTTCCAACAAAACAATAGTTCGATGAGCAAGTTGATATTTTTATTGAAAAATTCTATGGCATAATTGAATATGATCAGAACACCATAGATAAATGGCTACTGGATTACTCCTTAATAAAATGGGATATTGAATAAGTATTACATGTCATTTCCTTTGATCTCCAAGAATTGGAGAGTGATTTGTTCAATATTACAATCCGACATGAAATCAATGTGGCACCTATGAAACGTTACATCAAAGAATGGTTCAAGAAGGCTATCAGTAAACTGACAAATGAAGGGAAAGAAGTAGTTGAGACAATTCCTTTAACTGTTGATGAAAACGATAAAAGGACATCAAGGAGCACATGAACACAAGAATGACCATCATAGTAAGTTTACAATGATCGCATCCTTCTTTTCTTTATCAAGTCCTTCATCCAGTTATTCCACCTCTTTCACTAGAAAGCTTTAACCAAAGACTCATAACTCCTTTTTTCTTCTTAACAGGTCTTGTTGATCCTTCCACCGCTGACTATATTCTTTCTAAAAGATTATTTCTTGTATTTATTTTCTTAGTGGTCTGCGGGAACTCCAATCCAACTATTTAAGACAAACACATTTACATTTTCAAGAATATGTAGCAGATTATATATTTTTTGGAAATTTCAAGAGAACTACTTTGGGAACAATCTGGATTGTTCTTTGTAACCCTGTTTTCAAAATATAAAGTATTTGAGGTTTATATATCATTATATTTAATTTAGTTTCGCATGTATCCACTCTATTAAAGTTCTCTTGTGCATGTGGATCATCGTTTCTTTGTATGTGATCATAAATATTTATCTTAAACTATGATGGATGTGAATAAATTTTGCTTATTTTCTTTAAATGTGTGATGTGTGTGATTCATGATCCTCTCTCAGGAACTTTCCTTAAAAATTCAAACAAAAATATTTTCCTTTTATCTCCTCACTATATTTATGTTTCTTTGAATTACTACGATGGACTTTTTTCAAGTCCTACATTTTGAATATTTGGAAACATCAAGAAAATTTAAAGATGAGTACCATCTCTATAAAAACATAGGTGGATTTATGTCCTCGTGAGGTTTCCTTTTTGGTCCTAACGAATTCAAGCGTCAACACCTTTAAGGAGCCCGGGTTATTTTGATCATCGTCTGACCTAAGTACAACAAATTCTTCCCTCCGTTGTAACCTTGTGTATGAACACTAAATACAAAGGCCACTAAGGTTACTAACTCACAGTCAGCCTCTAGGCGGGTATAGTCGACATTCAGGATTGAACATATGGGTAGGATATCAACTCCAAAATTGTTTTAGAGGACTCAAGACAAGCGGAATGGTAAACTCTAAAGGACCTTAAATGGATTAAAGATTCATGAAGCACAGAGTTCTACTGAAACCAATGACACTTCAAGAAGAACCCTCAATATACGCTCTTTCCACTATGTTTGGTTACGCTTCAGATGGTTAATATATATTTCTCTCTTACATTCAACCTTTTGTTTAACCCCTGTGTGAGAGGGGGGTCTGTTATGAGGAAAATATCTCTATGGCTAGGGTAAACCACAATAGACAGAAACGACTGCAAAAATCAACTCTATCCAAAAAACATTCTATATAAACCAATATGCAATTGAGATAAGAAAGAGGCCTACCTCATCTAGATGTTTGATGAAGTCCATCGTTTAACACTTTGACCCAAATCTATATACTTGCAACTAGTTCTCAACAACCAAGAAAAGAAAGCATATGGTGATAATATAAAATATTAGCACATTAGATAGCATAATCCATTAATAAACATAACAAATACACCCATGGATAATAAATCATATATTTTCAAGATATCAATTAGACAAGAAAGGAGTATATCTATTAATAAATGATCAACAGAACTGAAAATATTACAAACTTCCATGTCGGCATGATTCAGAACCAAGAAACTAAGTTCCTTCCAGCTGGGCCTCCACCACTTCAATCCTCCACCAAAGGCAAGCTCATAATAGAGAAACAATGAGGTTCTCAATCAATAAGGGAAGATATTGGGGGTTGAACATTGTGTTTAGACTTAAAGGACAAAGGGATGCATACTCAATATGAAGTAAATAATTTCTCTAGAGCAACTTTTCTCTCAAAGAAGTAAATAATTCTTTCTCCTTTTCCATAGATCAGAATTGGCCCATTTATAGCCTTCAAAATGGAACTGAAGGGCCGAGTCGGAACATTTCCTGTATATGGAAAGCCAAATATCATAGATCTCTTGTCGTGACATGGAAACCCGACATTAATTTTTATTTTATGGAACAAATCCCGATGTACACGGGTTGTAGTGGAGCAGCCTACATATACACATGTTGTATAGTGTGCAAGATGTGTACATGTGGAAAAATGTTTATTTTTAACTACAGATATTATAAACAGGGATGATAAGTCTGCATGGGGAAATGGAAAAAGGCCTTCTATGCAAGACTCCATAGGGTGAGGCAAATCTTGCTATAATAGGGTCCTGACTATGCTTATACAGAAAATGGATTTTCTCTCCTTATCACAAGATTCTATGTTATTTTATGGCTTTGGAAACTTATCCTCAACACCTATTCCAAATCCCTACACTTAAGCTAATGTAGGTTTGCAGATCCCTAGAAAAAAAAAATTATAGATAGATTTTAATTAGCACTTTTATTTTTAGGCTATTGTTTACTCAAGGGTATATAAGTGAAACTGATGATATTAGTGTCTTCGACTCCAAAGTGATACAGAATGAGATGCAAAGCTTTATGTTTGATGAAATATATCCATGGAAAGGATAAGAGTTTGTTTCTATTCCCAAATTCATAAACCCAATGCATTTTACCAAATGCAAACTATAAACATGTACCACCCAAAACTTTGAATACAATCAATTTATCTTCGTTTGATTTTAAATGCAATGAATCTAAATCAAATGCAAGTTCCTTATACTTTCTTACTTTCAATGCAAGAATCCAATGTAGATACAAAGGAATATGAAGTAAAAATATTGAACAAGAAATGCACTTAAAACTGACGAGAACAGAGAGAAACTAAGTGTGAAATACTCGTTCAATCAAGAACTCAAAAAGTCAACAATAGAGCACAATGTCAAAATATTTCCAACAAGAACCCAAATAATGAAAAAGAGAAAGAGGAAATCACTTAATCAATCCTTAAAGATGAGCAACAAGAAACAAGTATTCAATATTGGGTTTTGGTAAACAAGAGAGTCCAAATCACTCAAAAGAGTGAGATGTTCTAAAGAATATTGAAAAGAGACTTAATACCAATCAAATATTTCCAAAATTCTTCCAGTCAATCAGATAATTGAAAACATCACAAGACAAAGACCAAACTAGTGAAAAGAAAGGTGAACCAATCTCTCAAATTAGAAGAAGTTTGCAATGTCAACAAAAAAAAAATGAGTGATAAGTAACAAATCCTCAATCCAAACAAAGTCAAAGAGAATCAAGAGTCACTGGGGAAAAAACCTCTCAAAAGAAAACTAAGAAAAAACACCAAAACAGGGAGATTGGTGCCCCTGTTATCAAAGATACAGAGCGCCAATTAGGATAATGGTTCCCTATGTTCAACTACAAGGGAGCACCATTCATGATAGTGGTTCTCTAGTGACAACTACATGGAAGTGTCACTTTCTATAAAAGTTCAAAAAATGGCTTCTAACAAGCTTAGACTCATTAGAGACTCAATCAATATCTCTATAAACTCTTCAATGAGGAAGAGAGAAGGAGAAATAGATCATAAATAAGCATCAAATAATCAATATCTAATTATAGTAAAAGGCTTTAGATGATCCAAGGAAAGCTAGTGAAAGTTGATCCCCAGTAGAGTCACCAATTTCTGTTACAGAATGTCCCCCCTGCAGAAAGGTAAAACTTCCCTTGAATTACTAGACCCCTATACCAAGACATAAAAAATACAAGTGGACACTAACATCCCTTTGAACTCATCTTAACCAATCATAATGATAAGGGGAGAAAGGATATGACAAACCTATTTTGACGTTTGTCCTCGCTATTTCCAATCCTTGAGCTTGATCTTCAAACTCCTTGGCACAAATTGAGATCTACAATGGACAAAAAAGGAAAGAAATTATCTCCTACTCTACTACATTATATAAGACAAGTTTATCTATGAATATTAGAGAAACAATAGACAAGCACATGTAACAATAGATAAAATTGAAGGAAATAGGCCAAGTATATATTAATTGGAAAGACAAAAAGAGATACTTACAGACCATGATTGATGCAAAAACAACCTCTCCAAGCTCTCCTCGTCTAGCCCCTTACACAAATATTGAAATCAAAATTTTTAATTCTTTTCGCATGGTCAAAGGTTGGGTACCTCAAATCTTCCTCCCTTCTCCATGGAAATCCCTCATTATATATGATTTGGAGGATTAACCACCATGGAGAATATGACTCACTAGATCCACTAAAATGGGATGTCCAAAACTTTTTGGGAGAAAATATCTCTCAAGGATTTTAGGGAGAAAATATCTCTCAAGGATTTTAAGGAGGAAATATCTCTCAAGATCCACCAAATTAGGATTCTGGTTTGAGAAAATCTCTCAACCATCCATGAGATTCTCCAATTCTCCTTGATATTAGGAAACTAAATGTGAGGTGGATTCTCACACTAAATTAATTTCCTTTTTATGAATAATAATGAATAATTCATGTGCGCATAGTATTTTGACCTTCATGTGATATATTTTTCCTCCACATTGACTGGGGATTGTGAAAATTTTTATTTCATGGTGTCAAGGTGTTGCAACACTTGGAAAAGTGAATGCAATACTAGGTAAGGTGAATATGACACTTGTGAAAATGCATGTGACACTTAACGAGGTGTATATGTCACTTTGCGACACTTGTGACACTTAGGGATGGAAACTCAAGTGTGAAATTTTGGTGTGTAACAATAGTTATTCAATTTCTACAATGGAGATATTTGTAGGACCTACACCTTCATGATTAGAACCTATATCTACTTTTGATGGTCATACCTTTTGGGTACCTAAAAGGGATATTGTTTTGTAGAAAGAAAGTTACCTACATAGAAAACTGTGCTATGGTACCAATGATTAGGCCATATAGGCAAGAAGGGCTTATAGGCATTGAAAACAAAAAAATTATCTATGGATTAAATGATTGTGCTCTTGAATTTTATTTTTACGATAATTACATATATGGAAAACAACACCATGTTCAATTTTATTCTAGTTCTCACAAATATTGTGGGTTATTGAACTTAATTAATTATGATGTATTTGGTATAGTTAAAGTTTATTCAGTTTATAAGGATTTTTAATATGTACCATTAATTGATGATTATTCCAGAGGGACATGGGTATATTTTATTAGAACTAAACTTGACATTTTTAGTTATTTTAAGGACTTTAAAAATCTCTTGGAAAATAAGACCTGTAGGAAGATTAAGGTGTTGAGGATTGATAATGGACGTGAATTTTATTATACATATTTCAATAATTTTTGTAAGGTGAGTGGCATTGAAAGACATAATACAACATCATATACCCTTCAAGAGAATGGATTTATAGATCAAACAAATAGAACATGTATGGAAAGAGATAGGATTATTCCTAGTGAAGTTTTCTTAGTGAAGTTTTCTTAGAGAAGTGGCTATGGGACAAAGTGGTTTCTACTGCATGTTACTTGATTAATAGATCTCCCAAAATATATCTTACAGATAAGAATGATATGGAGGTCTACATGGGAAAGAAACTCCCACTTCAACATCTTCATTCTCTTGATTGTGAGACATATTCTCATGTGCCTAAGGACAAGTGCTTGAAGTTGGATAACAAGGATGTGAAATTTATCTTTGTCATCTATGGAATTGGTATGAAAGGGTGAAATATTTTGGATCCTATGGATAGAAAATTTTATCTATGGATAAGAAGTGGCGCAATCAGAAGAGGATGAGAAGAATTCAATGCTTTAGCCGCCACCCACCAAGAAAGATGAATATAAAGTAAATAATCAGTTCATGATGAACCTGATGAGGAGTAGGGTTTAGAGAGTCCAGAAGAGGAGAAAAAAGCTCCACCTAAAAATTTAAGGAGGTCCACTTGGGAAATAAGGAAACAATATAGGTATAAATATAGTTCATTTGATTCAAATGTATGTTTGTTTTATTTTCTAACACCAATGAGCCTAGAACTTTGAAAGAGAAAATTGAAATGGAAGATAAGGAGTCCTATATATTGGCCATGGATGAGGAAATAGTTTCACTTAGAAAGAATGATACATGGGACTTGGTATCTTTTCTTAAAGGATGAAAACCCATTTGATGTAAATGGGTGTTAAAAAATAAGATCGATTTAGATGTTAATGTCGAAAAGAACAACATAGTGTTGGTTGCAAAAGGATATTCCCACATTCAAAGGATAGACTTTGGTGATATATTTTCCCCATTTTCTAATTTAGCATATATTAGGTTTATATCATATGTAGCAACATATTTTATTTGGAGATAAATGATATGGATGCAAAAACACCATTTCTACATGGTGACTTGAAGGAGGAGTTCTATAATACATAACTAGAGCACTACATTGAAAAAGTAAAGAGTCATTAGTTTTCAATTAAAAAATTTGTTATAGGGTGTGAAATAATGTCCTATAAGGTGGTACCAAAAGTTTGATTCTTTTAAGTTGAGATTGGAATTTTTAAGATCTAAATTAGACCACTATGTGCATTACAGAAAAAATGATGGTCATTTCCTTTTTATCACTCTATATGTAGATGATATATTATTCTTTGTTAATAGTAAGGATGTGATTCATGATTTGGACTCTTATATTTTAGCACAATTTGATATGAAGGACTCGAGGGATAAAAAATATTTCTTAGGAATGGAGATTAGGAGAGATAGAGAAAATATAAATATTTGGTTGAGCGAGAGTAAGTATGTAAACTCTATGTTAAAACACTTTTGCATGGCAGATTGCAAACCATTAGGTGTTTTGATTTTTAAGGGAACTAAAATGTTAGTTGATTAGTGTCCTACAACACCCACATAGATGGCGGTTATGGATTCTATTAACTATGCTAGTGTAATTAACAATTTGGTGTAACGTTATGGTCTCTACTAGACCAAACATTGCCCAAGTAGTTGGATTCTTATGTTGATTCATGGCTAATCCTTGATGTGAAAATTAAGTTGTAGTGAAGAGGGTTGTTAGGTATTGATGAGCTACATATAAATATTCCATTTCCTATCATAGTGATGTTTCAAGGGACCCACACTCAATGGAAATATAGGGTTATTTGGATTCCAATTGGGCATGGGATGTAGATAAAAGGAAATATATGAGTGGATATGTGTTTCGATTTTTTATTGGAGTAGTAAGTTGGATGAGTGTAATATACCAGATATAAAAAGTATACAGAACAAAAATAAAATGGTAGAAATGGCAGAATAACAGTAATATAACCAGCATAATCTCCACAATAACACATAAATGATATAAGAACAACAACAAAAATAACACTTTGATTCAGAAAGCAATGTTCACAGGCCTCTTCGAGGGGGCAACCTCCAGTCAAGCAGCACTCTGCTACAATAATCTCCAAGCTAGGGTTTTCATACCCTTGACCCTTATTTATACTAAATATGTCTATCAAGAGAAGCATTTAGAGGAATATCCTTCTAGAAGAGAAATCTTCTATTAGGTCTTCTTACATCCGCCTTATTCTAATTTATTGAAAGGCCTTATTAATATTGACCTTTATTACATCTGAATATATTGATCTACCTATGTGTTGGTTAGGATCCTAACATGTCCGCCCCCTTAAAAACAACCTTGTCCTCAAGGCTTGAGATGTGGAAATTGTTGCAAAATGGTAGTTGGTTCCCAAGTGGCATCTGCTGGAGTTGTATCTTTCCATTGGACTAGCACTTCCTTGATGGTTCGTTGACACAGGCGACTCTCATGTTGGTCCAAAACTGCTTCTGGCTGTAGCCAAATGGATCCTTCTTCATCTAACTTGGGAAGGTTGGTTTGAATTTGGCACCTAGTTCCAATCACCTTCTTTAAGCATGAAACATGAAAAACAGGATGTAGCTTTGACTGACTAAGCAGAGCTAACTGATAGGTGACTTGTCCCACACGCTTGAGAACTATATAAGGACCATAAAATTTGGGCGTTAGCTTCTAACACTTCTCGGCCTTGAGGGAAGTTTTCTTGTATGGTTGCAGTCGCAAAAACACCTGATACCCTTCTGCAAATTGACGTTCATAGCGACCTTGATCTGCTTGTTGCTTCATGTGATTCTATGCCATGACCAAGTTCTCTTTAAGGGTACGAAGAATATCCTCTCGAACTATAAGTGTTTGGTCAACCGCCTGGACCTTCGAGGTACCCAGTAAGTATGAGATAATTGAAGGGGGATTATATCCATATACTACTTCAAATGGAGTCATGTGTGTAGCTGTATGGTAGGAAGTGTTGTACCACCATTCATCTAGGGGTAACCATTGAGCCCACTGATTTTTCTTTTCAGAGGAAAAACACCTTAGATATGTTTCCTTAAACACTTTTTGACAACTTCTGTTTGACCATCAGTCTGGGGATGATAAGATGTGCTTAGATGCAATTGGGTGCCTTGTAGCTTAAACAGTTCTTGCCAAAAATTGCTTGTGAAAGTTGGGTCACGATAAAAAACAATAGAGTGCAGCATGTCATGAAGCTTAAAGACCTGGTCCATGAAAATTTGAGTGACCGTGGATGCAGTAAATGGGTGTTGAAGAGCACAGAAATGAGCATACTTTGAAAGGCGATCCACAACCACCATTATGACTGATTTATTTCCCGATTTGGGTAAGCCAGTAATAAATTCCATAGAGATATCCTTCCAAATAACAAGTGGAAACCTAAAGTGGTTGTAGTGTGCCAAGAGATTTGACTGTTTATCCCTTGTTGCGTTGACTCACCTCACATTCAGTGAAAAAATTATGGATGTCCTATTTCATACCATCCCAGAAGAAAGAACGTTTGACCCTGTCATAGGTTTTGGTGAACTCAGATTTCCCTGTTGTGGGTGTAGCATGAAGCTCAGAAAGTATCGTGGATTTAATATTTGATTGTTTACTTAAATACAAGCGGCCTTTGTATCGAAGCTCATCCTAGAGCCAAGAGTACCCTGCAGGATCTGGAGCATTGGTCTGCAATTGCTGGATCAGATGCAAAATTTTGGGATCTTGTAGCCATTCTTGGCGCATAGCTTGGAGCCAATCTGGTACAATGAAGGAAAGAGAAAAAAGGGATCCTTCTTCTTCATATTTTCGGGACAGTGCATCCACCACCACATTGTCTTTTCCCTTCTTGTAAATGATCTCATAATCATATCCAAAGAGCTTAGTCACCCATTTTT
>SNQJ01S0169599.1:12376-33059 GCA_010110895.2 Picea sitchensis
GTAGGATCTGGAACAATTCAGGTAGAAAATGGTCATTTCAATGATGTATTATGTGTTCCAAATTTTTCTTGTAACCTTCTATCAGTATATCAAATCACTCATTCAGGTGAATGTAAAACCGTCGAGTTTTCACCTCACCAAGTTGTAATCAAGGATCTAAAAGATCCTAAGCATGTTCTTGCAACTAGAATTGTTGATGATATTACCAGGTTGTACAAGTTTGACAACTTTGGGTCATCAACTTTTTCATCATTTTTTGTTGCTTATAGTGATGACTTGAGAAAACTTTGGCATGAGTGGTTTGGTCATCTAAATTGTCGCTCATTGCAGCAACTATGTAACCAAGTTATGGTGACTAGTCTTCCTCTTGTTTCATGAAGAGATGGTGTTTGTGTCGACTGTGTTCTCGGCAAACATCATTGCGATAGTTTTGACAAACGTGCCTCTTGGCACGCCTCGGGTCCTTTGCAGCTTGTTAACAGTGATTTGTGTGGTCCACTTTCTTCTCCTTTTTTTTATGGGTGCAAGTATTTCTTAACTTTCATTGATGACTTTTCCAAAATTACTTGGGTTTACTTTTTAAAACTCAAGAGTGAAGCTTTTGACAAGTTTTTGGCCTATAAGGCCCTTGTAGAAAATCAATATGGACATCAAATTCAAAGGTTAAGAATAGATAATGGAGGCAAATATGTGAACAATAATTTTACAAGCTACTGCACTACACAGGGAATCCAAATGCAACACATTGTTCCATATACAACACAAGAAAATGGTGTTGATGAGAGAAATAACCACACATTAAAAGAAATGGCTAATTGTATGATCCAATCTAAGGGATTAAGTCTAAAGTATTGGGCGGAAGCCATCAACTGTGCAAATTACATAGTAAATCGCACTCCCACAAAGGATCTTAAAAATATAACATCAGAAGAAGCTTGGAATAAAATTAAACCAAATGTAATTCACTTCCATGTATTTGGCAGTATAGCATGGGCTCACATTCTTGATGAGAAAAGGAAAGCATTGCAGCCTAAAAGTGAGAAGTGTATATTTGTTGTTTATTCTGAAGATGTCAAAGGTTACAGACTTCTTCAATCACATTGTAATGAAGTTATTATTAGAAGAGATGTTAAATTTGATGAAAATCTCTTGGCCTGCGAGCCTAATTCGACAACTGTGCCTTCTTCGGCCTACGAGCCATCTTCGACGATTGTGCCTTCTTCAGCTTGCGAGCCATCTTCAAGATTTGTGCCTTCTTATGATCTGGTTTCTTCTTCAGATGATAACAGTGAAGATGAAAATCCACCTCTGGCTTCTCACCCTCCTCCAGATGAGTCCTTTGAACCTGAACCAACACCAACTCCACCTCTTCCTAGATGGGTTCGTTCAACACGAGAAGCAACTAGTGATCTTGTTGGTGATAATTCATATTAGCGTCAGACACGTTCACAGTTCCAACGAGCCTCTTCTCTTTTGGCTCAAGTTTCAGAAACTCATGATCTAGAGACATTGGCAGAAGCTTCAGGTCATCCTGATTGGGATACAACAATGAATGAAGAGTATCGTTCTTTAATGGCAAATGATACTTGGGAAGATGGGAAACTCCAAGATTTAGACCAAAAAGAAGAAGGGCTAAATATTGCGGTGAAAGAATTGAATAAGAAGAATAAAATGATGGAAATAACTAACAGATTAAAAGTGTGCAGGAGATGAAGAATCTAGAAGTAGATCTCAAGTCCATCCAAGTAGAAAATACGTCAAGGTGGGCCTAGTTAGAGCCATTACAAGAATAAGCAGAATAGATGCTCACTAAGATTTATACATCAAAAGGTGATATTGAAAAAGTTGGCTTGGAGAGTAAGGAACTCTTGAAGGAGCACATTACTGCACAGACTATGAAGATTATAATAGAAAATAATGTGCAGGTGAAACCCTAGGTTTAAGAGTTTACAAGTTGATCTTGTTCAAAAGGGTAAAGTAGTCTCTTCCTGAGATAAGTTTACTAAGGCTATAAGGAAATAATTATATCCACTGGCACATACGCAAATGAAAATGATCGAATGGAAGCATCTAAGACAGGGTAAAGGCCAGAATATTTAGGCATATACACATGAACTCAAAAATAAGGCGTTATCATCAGGGATTCAATTGTATACTCAAGAAACTCTTCTAAAGTATATTGGAAGCATGCACTCATATCTTCTCCATACTATTCTAATGTTTATGCTTACTAACATTGATAAGGTGTGAGTACAAGCTACACCTAGAGGCTAGTAAGGGTAAGCATGAGAACAAAGATAAGAAGCCAATCAAGTTCGAGAATAAATATAAAGGTAAACGGAAGAGTAAGAAATAAACCATAGTGAAGCAAGATGAGGGAAGACTTTCATGTTCCCAATGTAAGAAAAAGGGACATGAGGAATCACAATGTTGGAAGTTTCATCCATAATTGTGACCATAGAAATTCAAGGAAAAGGGAAGAATAAGACTGTTGCATCAACTCATCATGATCTAGGGTTAGATTCTGGAGATGAATCTAAGATCATGGCCATAGGAAGAAAATGTATATCAACTATCAATTCAAATTATTCATTTCAATCCACTAAAGTGAAAAGTGATATTGATCAAAAGAAGAGAAATGAGTTTTTTTGTGTCAGAGTTATAGTAAAGCATACCGATGTAGATAATTAATTTGACAGTGGATCTCAAGTTAACCTAATCTATGAAGCAATTTTTAAGAGGCTAGGTTTGAATACACGACCTCACAAAAAGACATATCCATTAGGTTGGGTGTGTGACGATGCTAAGTTGCAGGTAACAAAGCAATGCAACATCAGGTTTGCAATTACAACTAAGTTCTTTGATGAGGTCGATTTGGATGTTGTTCCTCTTGACATTTGTGACATTATGATGCAGACCCCCCTTCTCTCTTGAAGAGTCTGTGACCTCCCGGTCAAGGATCTTAAATCTCTTGAGCTATATTATCTCTTTCAGGCCTTCAATGGCCCTGGAACACTTTACACGGGCCCCTTTTTCTCTTTATCTGCAAGTCATATGGAACTCGCAGGCCCCTTCCTTAGCGCTTTTATGACTCTAAGTTTCTGGGTGCTAGCTCCTTTCCACTAGTCCCACTCCTTCAAGTGACCTCAGGCTATGGTCTGGGGCTAAGCCTCCAAGTGCTTCACGACTTCGGGTTTAGGTTGTCTAGCATGCAACTGGTTCCTTTCTACATGAACCCTGGGCCGACAGAGCTTCTCAGAACCATATCTATAGTTCTCTCCCCCTCTGACAATCAACGGTCATGATCTCTTCGCGACTTCGGGTTTTGGCTGCCTTGAGTGCATCTTGTCTCTTTCTACGTGAACCTTGAATCGACGGAGTTGCTCAAAACCATATCTATGGTTCTCTCCCCCTCCGATGATCAACATTCGCGATCTCTTCGAGCTTGGCGACTTCAGTTTTTGGCTGCCTTAAGTGCATTTGGTTTCTTTCCACACGAAATCCGAAACGACGAAGTTACTTAGAACCATATCTATGGTTCTCGCTCCTCCCGACAACCAACAATGGTGATATTTTCACGACTTTGGGTTTCAAAAATCTCAATCCTCAAACTCTCGTTTCTTCCAAATGGATTTCACTGAAATGGAAGATCATCTATCGCGTGTCCTCCTCGATCAACAACTCTTCCCCCACTTCAATAATTTATCCCTTTCGACCGGATCAATGGTCCTTCGGCTCTCTTCTCGATCAATGGTCGATATCTACCTCGGGACTTAGAGACTTTAGCAAGTCCACTCTCGTGAATGTGCAAAGCACTAAAGCTCGTGCACTTTTATTAGATCAGATGATTGTTGATCTTCTTCACTGTGATCCAATGACTACGGTCGCCCTCTCTCGTGAGCTTCTGATCTTTTCTGACTTAGAATATTTTCTAAGCATTCAAAGGGCTTGACCTTTGCTCCTCCTATGAGCCCGATTTCTTGGACTTCTTCTGCACTTTTGGAAAGTGTTATCCCTTCTGAGATTGATCTACTCAAAGATTTCGATCTCCCATGCACTTCTTGTGTTTCGGGGATTTCATCAAACTCGGGTCAAAGGATTTCTTGAAAATAAATTTTTCTCACCCTCCTAGTGTTCCACTATTATGATTCTTCAACTTCTTAAAGAGTCACTTCGACACTTAGCCAAATTTTAGATCTGTGCACTCCTTGTAACAGATTCTTACGCAAGGTTTGAGTTCTTGCAGACAACTATGCACTCCTTGCAACAGTCACTTTGCACTCCTCACAAAGGGAAAGTTCTATGCTATCTCTTATGAGCTGCAGAACCAAAACAGATTTTGTCAACACACTCCTTGCATTCTGTGTGCACACCTTGCACAGACTCAACAAAAGAGAAACAATTGAAACTTATGAAAACATCTCACAATTTCATACATTCGTGACAAAATTCATTCATTCATGAAAACAATAATAACAGGGGATTGCAAACAATAACAACACTATGCATTTGGATCAATTTTCCTCTGTTATATTCATTCAAAAGTAAAATGGCTACAAGTATGATCAACCAACAACTAAAAACTCAGAAATCTCCTACTAACTCGCAACAGCCTCATTTGGGAGTACAAAACCTCTATTCATCTTAGAGGGTCCTTAAGGTTCCCCCAAACTACTCGCCTGCTTGAAAATGAAAGCCTAACTGCTACCTAAGTTCAGTTACATTCAAGACTAGGAATGAAACTCCCAGATCACTCGTGATCATTCAGCTTCTGAGCATTTGATCTTCTTCTGTTTTTCAATCAGCTCCAAAATATTCGTAGTAACCACCAGCATTTGAGATTCTGGAATGATTCCCAGGTGTTGAGCTGTCCTTCCACGCACGCTCACTGATGATGCTCCTACATCATACTCCCCTTGACAAAAATTCATGGACTCATGCCCATGAGCTTCTGCACTGACTTTCCATGCTTATGGATATCAACTTCATTTTCCCAACTAGCATATTCTATTGAGTGTCCCTTCTACTTGACTAGATATTCAAAATAGGTCTTCCTCCTGGTCTTCTTGCCAATCCTCTGATCAACTATCTTACCCATCTGTGGTTTTTTTGCTATAGGCATTTGTTTCTCCCATTGGATCTTCTCTTGATCTTCCAATCCCTCTATGTCATCTTCCCTATAAGGGTACAGGTCTGAAATGTTAAATATGGGTGATATGCCCACATCATCTGGCAGCTCAATCTCATAGGCATTTGCATCAAACTTCCTTAAGATCTTACATGGCCCTATATTCTTCATATTTAACTTTTTATATGTTCCTCTAAGGAACCTTTCTTTCCTGAGATGTGCAAAACCTAATCTCCTACTTCAAATTGAAGTTCCTTGCGATGTTGATCAACTATGCGCTTGTACTCTTGGCTATAGCTCTACAACTGTCCTCTGATCTGGCTATGGAGCTTCTGCATTTCTGCAGCAAAATCTTCTTCTCCAGCACTTTTGATATTACTATGTTCCAAGTCTCTCAATGCAGATACTCCCCTTGGTTGCATTCCATAAAATATTTGGAATGGGATCTTTCCAATGCTCCTGTTTGGTGAGTCATTGTATGAAAATTCTTCTTGTGGAAAAATCTGATCCCACTGATTATGATGCTCAGTGACCAGACTCCTCAATAATTTTCCCAAACTTTTGCTTACCACCTCAGTTTGTCCATCTGTCTGAGGGTGATAAGTTGAGTTGAAGGACAAATATGTCCCCAAATTCTTCCACAGTGTTCTCTAGAAATGACCAACAAATTTAGTGTCTCTTTCTGAGAGAATGCTCCTGGGTAGTCTATGAAGTCTAACAACTTCCTTGACAAACAGATTTTCAACATGTGTTGTGTCACTAATCTTCTGGCATGGGATAAAGTGTGCCATATTTGAAAATCTATCCACCACTAGAAATATGGAATCACATCCTCTTTGCATTCTTGGCAGTCCCAAAAAACCATCCATGCTTAATACATCCCAAGGCCTCTCTGGTATTGGCAATGGTTGATACAATCCAGTGTTCTGTCTTTTCCCTTTTTCATGTTGGAAGATTCTACATTTGTTCACAAACTTTATCACTTTTGTTCTCATACCTCGCGAATAGTATGAACTTCTCAACTGTGAAAATGTTTTATCATGGTCGAAATGTCCATCCAATCCTCCACTATGCTTCTCCTTCAAAATGTTATCCCTCATTGAGCATTTTGGTATGCACAATTGATTTCCCTTGAACAACAATCCCTCTTGAATCATATACTTTGTCCACTGGCTCATGTCTCTCAGCACAAGAATTGCACATGCTTTGTATGCTTCCTTGAAATCTGGATCATCACAATTCATATCCTTCAGGTGTTCAAACCCCAAGGTCTTCACCTGAAACTCCTGTAGAATCAAACATCTCTTTCTTAATGTATCAACAACTTTGTTATCATTTCCAGCAATATGTTTTATAACAAAAGTAAAATTCTGCATAAACTCAATCCACTTTGCATGCCTCTGATTCAATTTTTCCTTTTTGGTTATGAATTGTAAAACTTGGTTGTCGCTATACAAGTCAAATTCCCGTGGGACAAGGTAATGTATCAATTTCTTCAAGGCCTGAATTATGGCATAAAACTTCTTATCATATGTGGAGTATTTTCTCTTAGTCTCATTCAGCTTCTCACTGAAATTGGCAACAAGCCTATTATCCTGGCTCAAAACTACTCCAATTGCAACTCATCTTGCATCACATCTCACTTAAAATGTCTTTCCAAAATTTGGTAAGACCAGAATTGGTCATTCTATTATTTTCTCCTTCAGTATATTGAAGCTCCCCTCAGCCTCCTCTATCCATTTAAAATATTTGTGTCTCTTTTTTACTGTATCCATCATTGGCGCACAAATTCCACTGAAATATATGATGAACTTCCTATAGAAACTTGCTAATCCATGGAATCTTCTTACCTCGAACATACTCCTTGGTGATGGCCATTCTTTGATTGCTTTTACCTTCTCTGGACATCTTTAGTTCATTTGAAGAGATAACAAAACCCAAGTAAATGAGATATGTCTTCATAAAAGAGGACTTCTTCAGGCTTATCAACAACTTCTCCTATTGTAGTCTCCTCATCACTAGTGTCAGGTGTCTCAAATGCTCGTCTTTAGTCAAGCTAAAGACCAATATATCATCTAGATATACAACCACGAACTTGCCAATGAAATCTTTTAGTATTTCATTCATAAACCTCATAAAAGTACTTGGGGCATTTGTTAAGCCAAATGGCATAACAAGCCACTCATACAAACCTTCGTTTGTTTTAAATGTTGTCTTCCACTCATCACCTTCTCTCATTCTTATCTGGTGACATCCACTTTTCAAATCTATCTTAGAAAAGAAATTTAAACAATCCATTAAATCATCCATTCTTGGAAAAGGGAATCTATACCTGATGGCGATCTTGTTAATGGCTCTTGAGTCTGTAGACATTCTCCATCCTCCATCCTTCTTTGGACTCAACACGGTTGGCACTGCACATGGACTCAAGCTCTCTCTAACCAAACCCTTTCCTAACAATTCTTGGACTTGGTTCTTTACCTCCTCATTCTCTCGAGGTGTCAGTATGTATACTGCTTTGTTTGGCAGACTTGATCTTGGTATCAAATCAATATGATGGTTGATACTTCTGATGGGTGGTAATGAGTTAGGCATCTCATCCACCACTATGTCAGCAAAATTATCCAACAATTCATGAGCTTCCTCAGGTAAATCATCCATAGAAGTACTTGTAAGGATAAGTATGGGTTTCCTCACCACAACAAACTGCATTTCCTATTCTTTCTTAACTTCTTTTAGGAGTTCCTTCCCACTCATGAGAAGTATGCTTGTGTTTCCTTCCTCTTTAACTTTCTTCTCGTCTATTGGCAGAAACATGTGTGTCCTACCATTCTTCTCTAAGTTATATGAATCCTTCCTCCCATCATGAATGGCATTCCTGTCAAACTGCCATGGTCTTCCCAACAAAATATGACATACATCCATGTGAATTACATCACACATAATTTCATCTCTATATCCTCCTATCTTAAATTCAACCAAGCATTGTTTAGTAACCATTACCTAGTGTCCTTTCTGCAACCATGAGACTTTGTATGTATTCAGAAGTGCAATTGTATCCAGCTCCAATTTCTCCACCATCTCTATGGATACTAAGTTATTAGTGCTCCCATTGTGAATTATCACCTTGCATACACTATCTTTAGTCTTGCAAGCTATCCTAAATAGACTGTTCCTCTGCACTGGCTTTTCAACCTCTGCCTTTGGTTTTAAGAGAACCTTTCTCAACATCAAGGATGGTCCCTCCTCTGCTCCTTCTGCTTGAACATTCCTTCTCTTTGCTTCTGAAATGTGAGCTTCACCTCCTCCTTATTTATTTTTCTTCAGATAGTCCCAAGACATGTTCCCTGTCTTTCCACAGGCATAGCACCTTGCTTCTCCTCTGCTTCTTCCATTTCCTCTACAAGAAATTATTCCACCACCCTGTCTTCCTCGAGAACTTCCTCCTCTTTCCAAGTGACTACTTGGTTTATCAGATTCGTCTTTGGATTTATGTGCCTTGTCATGGCAACTCCTTTGCCTTTGTTTAGGGTTGGGGTTCTACCTCTACCTTGCTGGTTTTGTTTTCTATCCAACTTCTCTTCTACCTTCAGTGAAAACTGATAAGCATCCTCCACTGTCCTCACTGACATTATATTTATCTCATCTTGGATTTCATACCTCATGCCATTTATATACCTGACAACTTTTTCTTCATATTTCTCTCTTTGTCCAGTTCTAATGTTCATCTTGTAGAAATCCTCTATGTACTCTTTAATTGTCATACCCTTCTATCTCAGGTTCTGCAGCTTCCTGAACAGATTGATCTGATAATCTTTGGGAATGAATTTATTCGTCAGCTTGGCTACCATTCTATCCCAATTCTTTATCTTTTGTTTTCCCTTAGCCTAGTGAAAGCATGTCTCACCCTCTTCTCCTCATTGACATCTTCATAGTCGAAATATTTGTCCACAGATCTTATCCAATCAAGAAACTCTTCAACATCCAAATTGCCTTCATACATTGGGACCTTTATCTTGGCTCTAGCTCCCAATCTAACAACTACTCTTAGCAAGCGTTCTTCGACAAAATTTTCCCCTGCAGCTTCCTTGACTTCTACTTCTTCACTATTTCCATCCCTGATGTCTCCAACATCAAGTGCCCTCCTCTATGCTTCCTCCATTGCCTCTAATCTTGCACTAAGCTCTCGCATTTCTCTTTCTACATCTCTATTGGATAAAGGTGGCTCCACTCGTCTCCTCGGTGGAATTTGTTTTACTGTCTCTCACACACAGAGTACAAATTTGAGTTCTTTTGTCTCTTCTCTCCTTTGCCTGTTGTCTGCAAGGAAAAAATTATCTCTGATACCACTTGATGCAGACCCCCCTTCTCTCCTGAAGATTCTGCGACCTCTTGGTCAAGGATCTTAAATCTCTTGAGATAGATTAGCTCTTTCAAGCCTTCAATGGCCCTGGAACACTTTCCACGGGTCCCTTTTTCTCTTTATCTGCAAGTAATATGGAACCTGTGGGCCCCTTCCTTAACGCTTTTACAAATCTAAGTTTATGCGTGCTAGCTCCTTTCTGCTAGTCCCACCCCTTCAAGTGACCTTGCAATATGGCCCGGGAACAAGCCTACAAGCACTTCGAGGCTTCAGGTTTCAGTTGTCTAGCATAAAACTGGTTCCTTTCTATGCAAACCCTGAACCAACAAAGTTGCTCAGAACCAGATCTGCGGTTCTCGCCCCCTCCGACAATCAATGGTCACAATCTATTCACGCTTTGCAACTTCAGGTTTTGGTTGCCTTTAGTACAACTAGTCTCTTTCTACGCGAACCCTGAACCGATAGAGTTCCTTAGAACCCGATCTACGGTTCTCTCCCCCTCCGACGATCAACGATCATGATCTCTTCGCGACTTCGGGTTTCGGCTGCCTTGAGTGCAGCTGGTTTCTTTCTGCGTGAACTCCAAAATGATGGAGTTACTCAGAACCAAATCTACAGTTATCGCTCCTCCCGACAACCAATAGTGGTGATATCTTCACAACTTTGGGTTTTTGAAATCTCAATCCTCAAACTCTCGTTTCTTCCGGGGGAATTTCTCTAAAATGGTAGATCATTTTTCACGTGTCCTCCTTGATCAATGACTTTTCTCCCACTTCGGGACTTTATCCCTTTTGACCGGATCAATGGTCCTTCGGTTCTCTTATCGATCAATGGCTGAGATCTACCTCGAGACTTCGGGACTTTAGCAAGTCCACTCTTGTGCGTGTGAAAAGTGCTAAGGCTTGTGCACTTTTCTTATATCAGACGATTGTTGATCTTCTACACCGTGATCCAATGGCTATAGACGCCCTCTCTCCAGAGCTTCTGATCTTTTCTAACTTAGAAGATTTTCTAAGTATTCAAAGGGCTTGACCTTTGCTCCTCCTACGAACCCGATCTTTGGACTTTGTTTGCACTTTTGGAAAGTGTTATCCCTTCTAAGCTTGATCTCCTTGAATATTTTTATCTCCCATGCACTTCTTCCATTTCGAGGATTTCGTCAAACTCAGGTCAGAGGATTTATTGAAAATAAATTATTCTCGCCCTCTCGACATTCCACTATTCTGATTCTTTGACTTCTTACAAAGTCACTTCGACAGTTAGCCAAATTTTGGATCTGTGCACTCCTTGCAACAKATTCTTACGCAAGTTTTGAGATCTTGCAGACGACTGTGCATGCCTTGCAGCAGTCACTTTGCACTCCTCACAAAGGGAAAGTTTCGTGTTATCTCTTATGAGCTGTGGAACCAAAAAAGATTTTGTCAATGCAATCCTTGCGTTTTATGTGCACACCTTGCACATACTCAACAGAAGAGAAACAATTGAAACTTATGCAAACATCTCACAATTTCATACGTTCGTGACGAAATTCATTCATTCATGAAAACAATAATAATAGGGGATTGCGAATAGTAACAACACTATGCATAATTTGGATCAATTTTCCTCTGTTATATTCATTCAAAAGTAAAATGGCTACAACTATGATCAACCAACAACTAAAAAATCAGAAATATCCTACTAACTCAAAGTAGCCTCATATGGGCGTACAAAACATCTATTCATCTCATAGGGTCCTTAGGGTTCCCCCCGACTACTCATCTACTGGAAAATGAAAACCTAACTTCTACCTAAGTTCAATGACATTCAATACTAGGATTGAAACTCCTATATCACTTGTGATCATTCAACTTTTGAGTGTTTGATGTTCTTCTGTTTTTCAATCAGCTCTAAAATATTCGGAGTAACCGCCAGCGTTTGAGATTCTGAAATGATTCCCAGGTGTTGAGTTGTCCTGCCATGCAAGCTCGCTGACGATGCTCCTGCATCACATTGTCTTGGGTAGTCCATATCTATTTGAAAGGAAGGTTTCATTCTATCAAGAAGAGAATTAATGTCATATTTTCAAGGATGGGGTCAAATATATTGTCAGAGCTCATCGCATCAAAACTAATGTTTTTTTAGTGAGCACAAGGAAAATGAAGAGACTCTTGAGTGCAAGTAAATTTTTTGTTCTCATGATAGTGAAATAGAAGGAAGAAGATATAATATATGCTTTATCAGGTTGTGATCCAAATCATAAATAGGAGTTGATCAACATCATATCTAATTATGATGAGTTGTTTTAGGAACCTATAGGGTTGCCTCCTAAAAGGGAGATAGAACATGAAATATTTGCAACAAGATGATCCTCTTTCGAACATTGGAATGTACAAGTCATCAATAATTGGGAATGAAAAAATAAAGAAGCAAGTCCAGGAGCTTCTCGATAAAGTAATCATCAGACCAATCTTCTCTATGTGTGGTTCTTCTATTGTATTAGTTTCAAAGAAATATGGCACATGGAGGGTGTGTATTGATTTTAGATCCTTAAACAATATTACAATAAAGAACCGTTATCCTCTTCCCATAATTGATGATCTATTATATCAGTTAAAGAATGTTGTGTATTTCACTTAGTTGGATTTGAGAAGTGGTTACCATCGTATCATAATTGCAGAAGGTGACATATCGAAGACTTCTTTCAAAACCAAGAAAGGCTTGTTTGAATGGTTGGTTAGGCCATTTGGGTTATGTAACACACCAACAACATTTATGAGAGTAATGAACGATGTGTTATGACCCTACATAGATGATTTTTTTATTTTCTATCTAGACGATATATTGATCTTTAGTCGAAGATGGGAAGATCATATAAAGCATGTCAAGACAATCTTTGAACTTTTGAAGAAGGAGAAGTTGTGTATCAAGTTATCTAAATTTGAATTTGGAAAAAATTCTATGATATATTTGGGATACATTGTAGGGAATGTTCAACTAAAGATTGATCCTGCAAAAGTAAAAGTCATCGAAAAATGGCCCAAGCCAACTACTTCCACCGAAGTCAGGAGATTCTTGGGAGAATCACAATACTAGAGAAAATTTGTTGCTAATTTCTCATACATAGCAACACTTCTACATTCATTAACAAGTGTTAAACATGTCTTTCAATCAGGAGGAAAACAACATAAATCCTTCAATACATTGAAGGAAAAGATAAGCACTGTACTAGTTTTGGCACTGCCAGATCTTCAATAGCCATTTTAGATTCAAACCGATGCAAATAGATATGTCATGGGCACACTATTGATGCAACGAGGTAAACTTATATGTTATCATTCTGAGACTTTTACTCATTATGTGTTATGCATTGGTACAAAGTGTAAATAAATGGAAGCATTAATTAATGGGAAATGAGACAATAATTCATATTGATCATTAGCCATTACAATATTTGCAGTCACAGATCAAGCTACAATAGTCACGACACTTCAGGTGGATGGGTTTTCTACAACAATTTCATTTGGTAATCAAGTATAAGAAGGGTATTCTTAACAAGGTTGCATATATGTTGTCAAGACTAGTAATTAATCCATCCTTACTCAAGTATAATCCTTTAGCACATGAAAGTTATGTAGTTCTCGAGATGATGATTTTAAAGAAGTACATCATGCATTAACTCATGGAAATCAACAGTCAGATTATTATATGCATGATAGTTTGTTATATCATCTTGGAAAATTATGTATACCAAGAGATGAAAGAGTAAATGTGATCAGATAAGCTCATACATCTCTCATCTCTAGCCATTTTGGGGTTGGTAAGACAATAGCATGGTTACATAGGTATTGTTATTGGCCTCGAATGAACGAGACAGTTTCCAAGTATATCAAAGGGTGTGTCATGTGTGCCACAAGTAAGCCTAACAATAGAAAGCTAGGATTATATACACCACTTCAAGTACCTTCTCAGCCATGGGAAAGTATCTCCATGGAATTTGTAGGGGGTTTTTGGATGTCCAGGACTGGTCATGATTATCTATATGTCATGGTGGAAATATTCAACAAGATATGTATTCTAATGCCATGCAAGAAACATGTCACATATGAACAGACAACACAAACATTCTTTGCTAATGTATGGGTTCATTTTGGAGTTCCTACATCTATAATATCAGATTGAGACTCTCATTTTGGGGAAAAGTTTCGATCTCATTTATGGAAACTAATGAATACTAAGTTGAAGAAGAGCACAACTTTTCATTCGCAGACAAATGGATAGAGAGAGGTAGTAAACAGAACAATGGTACATCTACTTTGAGGATACTGCAACAATCCTTCTAAATTATGGGATGAACAACTTTCTTATATACAACATGTCTATAATCATGCCATGCACTCATCTACTCAGAAAATTCCTTTTGAAGTATGTTTGGGGTACTTTCCTAAGACACCTATGGAGTTTTTCTTTAGAGAAGTAGGTAAAGAAGATGGAAAGGATGATACAGATAAAACTAAAATGTTCATTCAAAATATTCAACAAGTACATCAAGTAGTAAAAGAACAATTGGAGAAGATCCAAGCCAAGTATAAGGCAAGGCACGATAAACATAGATTTGATCATCAGTTTGAAGTCAATGATCAAGTATGGTTACATATCAACAAAGATAGAAAAAAAGGTGAAGGTAAAAAGATAAGGCCAATCCAACATGGTCCATTCAAGATCTTGGAGAAGATTGGTACTAATTCCTTTTGTTTAGATCTACCATCCTACATGCAAATGTATTCAATGGTAAATTTTGAGAATTTGAAGCTTTGTGAGCCTCATATGATTATGGATGAAGATGAAAGTATCCAGGTTCTATTGGTTGATGATTTTTCTCGAGAATATTTGGACGAGCTAAAGGAAGATGTCATTCTCGAGAGAAGGATCAAAACTTCACAACGAGGTGATGTGGAATAAATTATTGTTTCTCTTAAAGGGGTAAAACCAAGTAAATAAAAATGGATGGAGATCAGAAGGGTGAGGGAACTCTACCCTCACTTAAGTGTTGAGTAATCAAAACGTTTGGTGGTCCAAAAGTATTCCAATGGGGGGAATAATCCAGCGGGGTATAGGAATATTCACAGAGGTCCAGGAGGATCTGAAACATCCATAGAGGTCCAAAATAGTTCATAAATGCTAAAAATTTGACTATCCCAAATTCTCTCGAAAATGTCATCAATGCGTAGAGCTCGGTGTTAGCTTTCCAATGACGCAAATTTCGCCTCAAACATAGTTCATGTGTAGAGGTTATGAGTGGTAAAATTTCAAGTCAAACATGTCAAAGTAAAAGGGGTAAAAGGGTGACACATGTCACCACTACAAGTGTGACACGTGCCATGACCATACATATGACATTGCCATTCCCCAAGATGCCACGTGGAATAACTGTATAATGACTACAAATATGAGTTGGCAGTTGTCTGGGCAAGGTATAGTCCAATTGGACCAATCCCATATTGACAAGTAGGAGGGATGAGCCAATGAGAGACCACCACGTAGAGACCTCCCATTGGCCTATATTGGTATGGTTATGCAAAATTATGGAGTCAACGGGGGTTGAACCCGCGACCTCCATAACCTCCTAAAGGTCTAACATAACCTCCTTTACCGACGCGCCATATAATGAGTCTTAACATACATATGGAAAATATTATATTTGAATTTGTATTAAATCTTAGCTGGGCAGAAAAAGGGTCGAGGGCCTAAGCCCTTGACCCTAGAATTTGGTTCATTGTACACCATATAAGCCTACTATATCTGTGGGAGCGGCTTAAAAAATATGCAATGATTATGACCATGTATATGGTTATAACAATGTATAACCATACAACACCAAAAGCGTCAAAATATATGGTGGTTAGTTGCACTCGAACCTCAGACCTTCCATATATAATACTATGCCTTAACCAATCTGCCTATGGTGCAGATTTGGTTATGAAGCCAACCAATTTTTATTAATTTCTTGCCATGAATTTCGGAGGACGCTTAAGGGTCCATGCCCTATTTAATGGTGTAGATTGAGGTTGTACACATATTAATGTAGAGTCCAGTCTTGTAATTTGTGCCCGAGGGTACCAAAGTTGTGAGGCTACATCGTAAAACATGTTGAAAGGTACCTTGGCGGAATTTCAAGAATTTTATACTTATTTTGCATGATTTTCCATAAGGAATCCAATGGTGCACTATGTTTCTCTATTTGAGAAACATGTAAAAAGGTCATGTAAAAAACAAACATTTGAGCATTAATAAAAAACGTCATTATTGGAAGCAAACCCAGAGAGGTAGCCCAAATTGGGTGAACTCTGTTTTCCAACTTGTGTATGTTATTTCATTATTGTTTTTCATTTCAAGATCAATTATTTGCAAGTCATTTTATCATAAAAGTGGATTTGGTTAGATAAATTTTTCACATGTAATTTGCATACACTCAAGTGATCATTTTATTTCAAATGTCAAGTAGATGTTTTTTATGTATTAAAATATTAATAAGCATCCAATGATATTTCAGATCACTCGCCACCCTTAGGAGCATCCTAGAAATTGATCTTTCTTCTCTTGCTCAAAGAAGCACCTCGAGTGGTTTTGTGCATGCGTGTGGTTCGTCGCATCGGAGACTACACAAAGAAAAAACATTGTAATAAGTTTTTTTCTACAATGAATTAAAATACTCACAAAATGTTACTTTGTAATTCAACATAAGACAACTCACAACGACCCTAATCTTTCAACGGCGCCACCTTGATTCAGTTACAAGGATAAAATCATGAATTTTAAACAAATATGCATAAAATAAATTCCATTCATGATACATAAAATTGATCATCAACACAATATCTCACCGTGAATATCTTAGGCATCGATGGAGGGTCATTAGCAAGTGGAGCACTCGGTTGTGGCTTCTCCAAGGCAACATCTATTGTGGCATCCTCGGTGGATGGCGTAGATGGAAATGTTGGAGAATTGGCATATGAGGTGCATCCACTATGGATGGATGGGATGGAAGAGATGGTGTAGATGGGTGGCCAATGGGTGCATCCACTATAGGATCTATAGAAATAAAGATACTAGGGGTGGCAGTGATGAACACATTGATTAAAATTGGTTGTCATTGATGTCAACCCTTGAAGAAAACCTTAATAGCACAAGGTTTGGGTAATGGACCCAATATTGTTTGATGTAAAATATGACTCATTATTCCTCACAGTTAAGAGTTATGGCCATGAGAAGTTGGAGACCAGGGGTTTGGGTAATGGATAGGATTTGTTTGATAGTTAGGTATGAGTTATGATATATTTCGAATAGCTACTATTCTATATGGATATTACATGTAATTTCATTACGAGTGGTATGTAACATCCACATAATTCCTCGGCGGTTTTGAGAGTTATGGCCTTACAAAGTTGGAGAACCCTCATATGTCATCTAAAGCCCCAAAAGCTCAAAGTAGTCAAAAGATGGTTGAGAGTTTTAAAAAGGTAATTAATAAAGTGAAGTGATAAGTGTATAATTTAAAGTGATACAAAATAAATTATTTCAATAATAAATTTAATAGAAATTAGAAGTGGACCCAACCTAAAATAAAGAAAGTGGGCCAAGTGACCTAGAAGATGATTTTAGGGAAAGCTACTTGGAGGTATAAATAGAGGCAAGGCTCTCGTTTGAAATATAATTGAGTATATTGAATATCTATATGTGTTTGAGGTAAAGGATATCTAAAACAAAATCGAGTGAAGGTGAAGAAAAGAAGGCCAAAATGCAAGGAAGGATAATTCTTTTGATGAGGTGTTTTCTAAGGTATGTTATTCTGAGGTCATCTCACCATTTTTGCTATGACTTTTTTTTATAATGATTAAAACCATGAAATTTATATTCAATTGAAGAAATATATCCAAGTATCTGTAGTAAAAATCTAGATTGCTTGGGTTGTTTATTTTGGGAGTTACACTCTCCATTG
The DNA here is from genome assembly GCA_010110895.2 of Picea sitchensis. Taxonomy (NCBI): domain Eukaryota; kingdom Viridiplantae; phylum Streptophyta; class Pinopsida; order Pinales; family Pinaceae; genus Picea; species Picea sitchensis. Next base: position 29,846 of record SNQJ01S0169599.1, read on the forward strand.
GGAGAAAATAGGGTTTGTGGTTAGTCTGAAACTAGTCAAAATCAAGTGTTTTGGGTAAAACATCATAACTTCTTCATAAAGATACAAATTCAATGAGACCAAATGTATTTGTTAGAGGGGTACACCATATGTGGTATGTTGTGTAACAATTTTTAGATCAATGTATCAAATATTTTTGTGTGGGGCATGCTCTACAATTAGGCTCTCAAAATAAGCGATTCAACAAGGTATGCCATTTTGCTATAACTCCTTTTAGAGGGTTTCAAGTAGTGAAACTTGGAGAATTGCATAAAACATAGTGAAGGAACATTGTTTATCAATTTTATATCTTTATACATTACAGGTTCAAAGTTATGATTACTTCAAGTTATGGTTGTTGACTATTAATCAAAGTAGGCATGTGAGACTAAAAGAAAAGTTTGATGAAATGATAGTCTATTGTTGTTTTTAAGTTAAGGAAGGTTTGGGAATGTGATCATATACACCGTCTATTATAGAGCTACAAATCAATTTGGATGATGAAATTGATAGGGATTTGGTTGTTGTACATGTTGAGTACATGGTTGAGACAATGGATTGATGAGTTAGTGCACATACATGAGGTGTATAGTTGATGATGTTGGTACATATTGATGAGTCATAGTTGATGAGTAGTTGACACATGGTGGTACATGGATTTGGTACATGGTTGGATGCATTTTTTTTTTTTTTATTTTTTATTGTATAATTATAATGATACTTGAATGCACTTATTTGTCAATTTCAAGTTGATTACAGGTTGGTGCATGGTTGATGCACTTGTTTATAGTATAGGTTGATTCACGGGTTCAGGTGCAGGTTGATGCATGGTTGATTTGTGGTATAGGTTTACAATGGTATATCTCACGGTGATAGTGTGGCAGTGATTACATCATTCTACTTCTACTTGGTGTGAGGATAGGGCAAGGATAGGTGGTTGCCCAACCACCTTCCGATTGTAGCAGGAGAACATTGGGGATTGTAACCTCCTTACAGTTTGTAGCCCGGAAGGTGGGAGTTAGACTTCCCCTCAGTTGTATCCTGATAAACTAGGGCGTTGGAGACTCCTTCGATTCTTGTTGGAAAAAAGTTGGAGACTCCTTCCAGTTGCAGCTGGAAAAAAAAGGAAGTTGGTGCTTCCAATGAATGTAATTCTTCAAGACATATAAGAAAAAACATTATGTGGTTTTCTCCGGATTTGGGTTTCCACGTAAAACACTGGTGTACTGTGTATGTATGTGATTGTTTATTTCTTACTGCTCATTATTGGATAATAACTCTACATTGATATAACATTTGAAGGAAAAGGATTATAATTACGTTATTACTGATTCACCCCCCCTCTCAGTAATCCAACAATTGGTATCAGAGTAGGTTCCTTCATAAATCAATTTAACCACTGAAAGGTAGATCATGGAGAGTACCAACTCGTATAAAAATGGAATACCACAGTTTGATGGACAGAAGTATGCTTTTTGGAGCATAAGGATGAAGACATATATACAGGCATAGGGATTTCAAGTTTGGAAATCAATTGTAGATGAATACACAGCACTAGCAGTTCCACGAACAAATGACAAAGCAATGAAACTTGGTGAGAATAATTCCAAATCCATAAATGCACTTTTGAATGGTCTCAGTGATACGGTATTCACCAAAGTTTCACATTGTAAATCTGCTAAAGAGATTTGGGACAAGCTTCGAAATATTTATGAAGGAGATTCAAAAGTCAAAGCAGAAAATCTTCAAACTTACAGAGGTAAGTTCGAACAACTAAAAATGAAGGAAGATGAAGATATTGCAGCCTACTTCTTACAAGTCGATGAAACAGTGAATGCAATCGTAGGATTGGGAAAAGAAATCGAAAAATCTGTAATTGTTCAAAAGGTATTAAGATCTCACCCTATGAGATTCAACCCTAAGATATCATCACTAGAAGAAAGATCGGATCTAAACTCAATAAGAATGGATGAACTGCATGGAATCTTCACAGCATATGAGATGAGAACCAAACAGGAAAATCCATATGTAAAAGAAGCATCTTTCAAAGCATCCAAAAGATCAAAGCAAAAGAAAAATGAACAAGAAGAATATAGCAGTAGCAGTGACGTCTCGGAAGATGATGAAGAAGTGGCCAACTTCGTCAAAAGACTGAACAAGGGAACCAATGGTAGGTACAGATGTAATCCTCCTTTAATTTGTTTTAATTGTGATGGTATTCGTCATTTAGCTAACAAATGTCCTCATAAAAAAAAAAGAAATGATGAAGGTTACTCAAAAGGCAGATAAACATATAAAGGTAAAAGAACTACAAAGAAAGTTTTGAAGAAAAACTTTTGCACCAAAGAAGACATCTCATCATCAGATGAAGATGAAGTCAGTGACAGTGAAACAGAGAGAGTTCTGTTCATGGCAATAGAAGACTCTTATAAAGAAGACTCTGAAGAAGAATATGAAGAAGCATATGAAGAAGAAATTGAAGAGGAAAAAGTTGACTTCCGAGAAGAATTAATGAGTGCCATAGAAGTTATCAGAAGAGAAAAGAAGAAAAACAATAAACTACAAGAAGAACTAGATAAGAAAAAAGACACTCAAGAACTAGAACAAATGATCACAAAATTGAAGGTTCAAATAAAAGAAGATAAAATAATTGAAGAAGCACTCAAAGAACAGCTAGAAGGAAAGGGCGGAATCATTGGAAACCTGGAAGCAGAGATTGTCACACTAAGAAAGGATATTCAAAAGAGAAATATGCAAAATAGCTCAAAAGTTATGGATGACATTATCAGCATTCAAAAATCTTATCTTGACAAGTCCGAACTTGGATACAATCAAACAGAAAATGGATCAAACTCCAAAACAACAGAGCAAGAAACAAATCTAAAAATTTATGCAGAAACAATCAAAGGGGATAAAAATATATACAAGGAAGATTACAAGGACACTCTTCCACCGAGAAGATTCAGATTTCAGAATCAACAACAGATAGACATGCCTCAAGAAGAAGAAGAATTCATAAGAGCACCTCATTTCATAAGATCTTCAACTACCAGGTATCAAACTATATTTTTTGGTTTATGTTATGCATGTAATAATTTTGGACATAAAGTTGTAAATTGTAGAGCTAACAACATGAACAATAACTACTTTGAGAGCCATACACAAAGGGGTTATTCAAGAAGACCTAGTGAAACAC
>SNQJ01S0169602.1:0-11687 GCA_010110895.2 Picea sitchensis
GCCTATACCCATATTCGATCTCATTTTCAAAATATTGATCACACTACCAACCTTCCTAACCTCTTAACTCAACAAAAGTATGGTGATCTTGGAAAGCTTCTCTTAATGCTTTTCGAGCACAAAAACAAAATTCTAAAGAATCATAAGTAATCACTTACCCTCTTAAGGTCCAATAGATCAATTAGATCTTAGTGGACGTTAATCATCATCATCATCATCATAAATATTTTATATATTAACATAAATGATCTATTTAGTTGACATGTGGAAATTGTCACTAGTAGATTATAAAATACATAATCAAGATGCTTTATCAAATAAAAATAACTTTTGTGTAGATTATAAAAGACATAACCAAGATTCTTTCTCAAACAAAAATAACTCCCGTTACAAATATTGAAAACGAAAGGAAACATAAGTGTACATAAATGAACGAGAGTCATTTGTATTTTATTTTTCTTTGAACGGTGCAAATAAAATATCGATTTGTCTTGTGCGCAAATGATTATTTGTACAATGTGCCTTTAAGATATGAAGTATTACCTTGCTGGTTACATATATGATAAGCTTTAGTTTTGACTCAAAATGGCTATGGCTATGATACATCAACCAATATCATGAGACATATTCAAAACGTCATTGCAAATTTTAGTGGGTGAAAATAATTTTTCTAAGTTCTGTGAGGGATAAAGTATTAACATAATCTTGGTAAGATCGAATTGTATCTGTCCACCTAAAAATTATTGGAGATAAAGTAATTTTCCAACCCTATTTTCTCACCATCTACTCTATACCCGTGTGAAATGGACTTGGATACTATGGGGGATCCAGACCCCATATAGACAAGCATGCTACTACATTTTGTGCTTTGGTATTTTCCATATCTTTTTCCTTTAAAGTCCATCCTTCCAAATTCATGAAATGATTGGAAAACATCATTGAGATTCCTATTCCAGGAATGAAATCTAGATAAATGAATTTGGCCATGGAAAAAAGTGGGAGCATAGGCCAATTCACTAGGCTATGGCTATCTCCAATATCAATATCAATGGACAATTGTATTCACCAGAACTAGCAAGCCCATATTAAGGACCAATTGACACATTTCTTATGTGGATGAGGTTATTACACATTTCTCTTTCAATCCAAAGAGGAAAGGGATGGGGGACTTAATATTATGAATGGCCTTATATTATGTGGCCTATAGGAATGTATATAAACAAGTGGATTCCCAAATTTAATCCTAAAATAACATCCCTGCTGAAATTCCAATCTGGGAGCTTCTTCCCCATCTTCCTCTACATTCTTAGAATGCAAAAAATCTTTAATGTATTGGAAATATGCTTGGGAGATCCATATATAAAACCATTCCAAAAGAAGGGATGTTCTCCTATCCTAGGATTTATGTAGAAAACAACCTAGAGAAGGGGCTCCCTAAAGCAATCCTTATATCCTTGGAAAATTGGAAACGTGAGCAATCCTTGGAATATGAGAAAATCCTTTTCAAATGAAATGTCTACTATGAATATGGTCACTTTGAAAAAAATTGCAAGAAGGTAGCACAATCACCCCCCTTGATTGAGGAAAAAGAGAAAGAATGATAAATAGTGAAAATGAATATGAACGTTGAGAAAACAACACTAAAGAAAAATCCAAATTAGCCCCATCTTCCTTAGGTGTCGGGGCAAGATCAAGATGCCAACATGATAACTAACCCAGATAGCAAGCATAACCCTAAAATAAGCAAGTTAGCCTTTCCAAGCATGGGGTGCCTAAAAAATATTCCATGAAAATATCCCTACTCGAGTTGAATAGATTTGAATTTATTTACCAAGAGGAGTTAATTTTGACCCCAAACAAGTTAGGTCTAGGAATTTCATAGCACATTAGGCCCCACATCTTAAAATTTTTGTTTCTCCCTATTTTATAAATACCCAAGGATAGTCAAGGAATGAAAAATCCTTTGGTATATGAGGAACTTTAGATGGATAGGGAGGATATTTGAGAACATATACCAAATACATCCAACAAAGTTATAGGGATGTGAAATAAGAATAAGCCTTAGTGACATGAGGAAGTGGAAAAAAAGGAGAAGGGTTCAAAGGATCAACTTCCTAAGAAACTTGGGAGAAAGAGAACTAAAATAACCTTAGAGGAAGAAGAAACAAGAGACACTACAATGGGTACTTAGTCAACCATAGAGTGTGATGTGTTCTGGGATAATAAAAAATTTAGGAGCCTCAACACCATCCTATGGTTGTGCCCCCAATTCTAAAACTAAATAATGAAAATTATCTCCTAGAATTGAAGAGGGTTAGGGGGGTAAATTTAAATAGGAAACATTGAGGGATATCATTTGATTATAAAATCCCCTAATTCTTCTTCTCTAGGAGATAAAGATGGAGGATTTAGAAGCCATACTATCTTGTAAAAAATAGTGGTGTGTCAGTGAATGGGACGTGACAATCTATTGAGGAGCTTCAAGGGCACTCTTCACAATATGGAACAACATTACCTTGAAGATGGGAAACTCCTTTCATACTCATCACTAGATCGTTACTAGTTTTGTTCATATCCAAATAGGAAATAAGTTTAATCTTGTAAATTTTTATATGCCTACTGCGTACAAAGAAAAATAATTTTGTTGGAATTCTCTTTTGTCTCTCCAAAATATGTAAGACTATCATAATGGCATAATAGGAGGACACTTCAATGTCATTTTTCAAAATAAATATAGATGAAGGGGAAATGTTGTCAAGGAATTAAGCCTTTGAAAGGGAAGTATACTTTTTCTAATAGAAGGGTTGGAGTGGGGTACATAGCAGCAAGGATGGATCATTCTTTTGTTCATAATGTTGTTTTACTGGATAAACATCAACACTCCCTCTCAATGAGGGAGATATTTTGCATCATTCCAAGCTTGTCTATGAAGTATACAAAATTCATCTTAGATAGATCTTGGTGAGAATGTCTGCAATTTTCTCATCTGTGGATATATACTAGAGTTTTATTGTTCCCTTCTATACCATGTCTTGGATGAAGTGACATTTTATTTCAATGTTCTTCAACTTGTTAGGAAATATTATATTTTCCAAAAGCTTAATACATCTTTGATTATCATAGTGTATTATGGCCGTCTCTAGCTCTTGATCAAATAATCCTGAAAGAATTTTCTGAAGCCATATTGCTTCACAACCTGTTACATTGGCTGCGATACACTCCACTTCTTATGTATCGAGTGCTACAAAAGTTTGTTTCTGGCTAAACCAGGATATCATAGTTGATCCTAAGTTGAAGCAACACCCCAAGGTGCTCTTTCTATTCACTGCACTCCCTACCCAGTCAAAAACAATATATCCCTACAACCTCAATTCACCACCTGAGTCATATCTCAGACCATATCCAATTGTACCACGTAGGTACCTCAACACATGCTTTGTTGCATCATAATGGAAGTGCCTCAGTTCAACCATGAACTAGCTTAGGGTGTTCACTGCAAAGAAAATATCTGGCCTAGTGTTAACCATGTATATTAAGGATCCAATAAGATGCTTGTACATAGTGGGATATAACATCTATGAATCTAAAGTGGAATCACTCAACTTCCTCATTTTTGTCATCATAGGTGTAGTCATGGACTTCCAGTCTATCATACTGAATTTGCTCAAGATATCAACTGTGTACTTCCCTTTTCCAAGAAAGATATCTACCTAGTTTCTCCACACCTCCCATCCCAATAAATAATGCATAAATCCAAGATCCTTCATCTCAAAATCATAGGCCAACTCCTTCTTTCACTAATCGATGAGTGAGTTTTCTCCCATAAGGAACAAGCCATCAACACATATTACCAAGATCGAAGGATCACCATCAAAAACCTTTTAGTAAATGTTGGTATCTACTTCAGTCTTTGTTAAGACCAATATCATCAAGTATTCATCAATCCTATAGTAAAATGCCCTGCATGCCTCATTGAGTCCATACACGGCCTTCTTTAGCCTACAAACATGAGACTCCCTCCCATGTACCTCAAAACCCTGAGGTTGTTTTATGTACAGTTCCTCCTCAATCACACCATTAAGGAATGGAGTCTTTACACCCATATGGTGTAATATCCAATCCATTATTGTTGCAATGGAAATAATGGTCATGATGGAAGTGTACCTGGAAGCTAGAGAAAACATCTCCTCATAGTCCACTCCCTCTTTTTAGGAAAACCCTCTTGTCGTGAAACTTGATTTTTACTTAAATTGATGTTGTCGTATGCTGCATGCTTGATCTTGTAGACCCACTTAGAACTCACCATTGATTTCCATTCATGTCTAAGCATAATCTCCCACACATCATTCTTCATGATGGTTTAATATTCCTCCATCATGGAATCTCTCCAAACTTGTTGGCCTACTGCCTCCTCATAACTGGAAGGTTCAAAATAAATGATGTGACTCATCATTGTAATATAACTCAATAATTTATTAGCTCGTCTAATATTCTTGAAATTACCATGGGGAGATGCATTCCTCTCTACATCCTTCAATGTATCACGACTATAGACTGGCTTGTTCCTAGTCTCTGGAATAATGACTCTAGGTGGGTCTACTGGTTCAGTTGGCTCTATTGAATTCTTCTGATAGTCTAAAGGATTACCAATTGGAACATAGTGACCTGAACCCACATTATTCAGAGCCTCCTTCTACTCACTATATATCTCCATGTGAGATTCTCTAGACCTCTTGAAGGTTGTGTCTTCATCAAAGGTGACATCCCAAATAACCTCTATCTGACATTATATTGGAATGTAGATTATGTAAGCCTTTGATGTCTTGATGTATCCAACAAACATCCCCTTTTTCCAAGAAGGATCCAACTTCATCCTTTTCTCCTTGGGCACGTGAATGTAGACTGAAAAACAAAAGATCCTCAAATGACTAACCTTTGATTTCATACTTGTGAAATCCTCCTGAGGAGTCTTATCCCCCAAGATCTGGTGAGGGATCATATTCTAGACATACACTGTTATTATAGATGCCTCTTCGCATAAGAACATGGGTAAATATTGATCACGAATGATGGATTTCAAATCCTCTACAGTGGACCTATTCTTCCTATCTACAATCCCATTTTTTCGTGGTTTGTAAAAAATAGTCAACTACCTATTGATTCCCGCCTCCTCACAGAAATCACTGAAGTCCCTGGAAGTGTACTCTTCCAATTATATGACCTCATTACCTTGATATTATTCCTTGTTAGGTTCTCTACCTGAGCCATGAACTCCTGTGATATTTTCAAGACCTCATCCTTGGTGTTCATGAAGAAGAACCATGTCTTTCGAGAGAAATCATCAATGAATATCACATAGTATAGGAATCCACCCAAAGATCGAACTGTCATAGGTCCACATACATATGAATGTGCTAGATCTAAGATCCACTTGGACTTACTATCATTTCTCAGAAAATATGCATTCACATTCTTTCTAAGTGCACATCCTCTACAAATTCCATCATGCTCTACTTGAAGGTCTGGAAGTATTGTGACCATCCTCTTGAATGATGGTAAAGCCATGCAATGTAATTATGAAAATATTTCATTCCATAGCTCACACAAACTAATTTTTTCATGTACCAATGTATGGGCTGGTTGTCCCAACAATATGAATAAACCTCCCTCTCGAACACCAACCATTGTTGTGGAGTCTATATCATCTTTGTTAGTTATCACAATGTGATCGATCACAACTTGCAGAGAAGCAAAGAGTAACCAAAAGAGTTGGTTGCACTATGTAGTGCAATCCTTAAGGAAATCGTGCCCGGTAATTAGGTAAATCACAACCAAAGGGAATGTGGTCACTCTGTTTGCAAAGGCCACTTGTGACCACAACTATAAAAATGAAAAAATAAAATATTTTAAGTAGATCTCTCAGATCTAGCACTGGAATATTTTAACTAGCTTCGGAAAAGACTTATACTAGCACTGGCACTGAAAGATTTTAACTATCTCTGATACCATGTTGAATTTTCATATTTTTAGATACGATAATTATTTCCTTATGATTTAAATGCTACTTCATTATCATATAATAATTACACACTAAAAATATCAATAAGACTTAGCGAACTTAATGAGATGATGTAATATTACAGATATAAAAAGTATGCAGAACATGAATAAAATGCTAGAAATGGTAGATGAACAACAATATAACCAAAACAACACCATAATAATACCAAAATGATACTAGAATAACGCCAGAAAGAGCACTTTGATTACTGAGAGCAAAGTTCACTTACCTCTTCGAGGGGGAAACCTTCGGCAGAGCAGAGCTATATTACAATAATATCCAAGACAAAAGTTCTCATACCATCAACTCCTATTTATACTAAATATGTCTATCAAAAGAACCATATAGAGGAAGATCCTTCTAGAAGCAAAAGCTTCTATTAGGTCTTCTTACATTAGACTTATTCTTCCTTATTTCTAGGCCTTATTAATATTGACCTTTATTACATCGAAATATATTATTCTACCTAAGTGAGAGGTTAGGTCCCTAACATGTCCTCCCCCTTAAAATCAACCTTGTCCTCAAGGCTTGAGATGTGGAAATTGTTGTAGAATGGTAGCTGGTTCCCCAGTGGCATCTGCTAGGGTTGTATCTTTCCATTGGACTAACACTTCCTTGATGGTTCGCTAACGCAGGAGACACTCATGCTAGTCCAAAACTGCTTATTCCATTTGCAGCATTTCCATTCTTTAGTATAGGCCTTGATTATTCCATTTGCAACATTTCCCAAACCATATTGTGAATCATAGTTACAAGCATATATTTCAACTATATTGTGAATCACAGTTGCAAGCATATATTTCAATGAGTATGCTTAATTTTATGACATGTTTTGACGTCAAAGTAGTTGTATGTTGATAGTATGACACATTGTCATGGTTTTCTTCCCTCGTTAATTTCATTGATTGAAATTTCATTTCGAGATATTCCAGCAATAACATATATGTGTTATGTCCTGCAACATCATTGTTTTTATAAAATAGATAAGGAAATGTTGGATCATTCAGTGTACGTTGGATGCAATTTCTATCTAGCTATACCAAATCATCACTTGTTTGGATGTTTATCAGGGATGATTTTAAGGATGGAAATTTATTTTTAAATGTAGAGACCTTGGCGAATCTTAATAATCCTTCATATGCCAACTATAAATGTTTTGCGATATTTTTGTGAAAAATTCAAATTTCTAAGTGTTTTGTATAGTTTGTATAAAATTTTGGCGATTTTAAAGGTAAAATAATTTTATCCTATAGAATTTGGGCGAATCGTTTTTAGAATAGCGAATCTTTTTTTGGGAAAAACCTTGGAAAATTAGCCCATGAGCGAAATTTAGCCCTGAAAATCATCCCTGATGTTTATGTGCATCATATTAAAAATCGCAATAATTTTTTCATGTATTTAGTGCGTAGTAGTATGCAATTAATAACATTGTATATTATCTCTCCAAAATTCACGTGTTATTGTTTGCATGTTCATTGTAGGTTGTTGAAAAATCATAGAATCATATATGGGTTGTGCTTGATAAATAATACCACAAAATATCATATCAATCTTTCCAAATTATTTGGTTTGTACATGTTTTATGTTTCTTAATTAGTTTTCAATGGAATATAAGAATATACTTCCAATCAAAGAAGCTTCATGTATGAAAAAAGTTGCACTTCTTATAAGCTATCTAACATTTTTTTTGTAAGTGGAAGAAAATGTGACTTGCTCAAAGGAATTTGAAATGTATAGTGGATTATTGTTCCACTTGCATTATATGCAGCCTTACCTGTATATTCTAGTATCAATCGCTTAGGTTTCATAGGGTCATTTTTATTGGATGCATCATAGATTCATGTAAGAATTTGAAATATCACCATTGTTGTAATTGGTTTTCTTGTTACTGCTCAAAATATTTTTGAGAATTGCTTGTTGTTCTCTATTTATCATTCTTCTATTTCTGTAGAAATCTACATTTTCTAGGAAAAGTAATGAATTCTAGTTGTCTCATCCTTTGTCATTGTATTATTGATATACATAAGGATATTATCTAGTTGACCAATTGCATTTTCGAGGTCATCCCATGTTTCTTTTTGTAAAGTTATCAGATATAATTTTATTATATTTTTAAAATATCATACAGTCCAAAAAATATGAATGTTGGTCTGCCACTCGGGAAACTAGACTACCAACGGAAGTAGATAGGATTTGACCAAAAATATTGTTTATAACAAGTCCATAAAAACTTAAAAATAGTTCGGATACTATGCCTATGGATACCATTCCTATAGATATTTCTTACTGTCATTTCGAAAAGAAAAACTAAGTGAACAAACTTCATGGGGCTGAGGGCCCTCACATGAGGTATTAGGGTGATTCGGATGAGCTTATTGGTGCCCCATAGGGTATGCTAGATGATGCACTACTTGAGGGAGGTGATCTTCTTGGTGCCCCAGAGGGTGAACTCTATGATGAATGATGCGCTTCTTGAGGGAGGCGAGCTTCTTGGTGCCCTAGAGAGTGAGTTGGATGATGGATGATGCATTGCTTGAGGGAGGAAAGCGATAATCTCATGAACTGTTAAGTGGAGGTTGTCAAGCTAAAGCTCTACTGTGTTTTTCACATCCTCAATGGTTTGAAGCATTTGCCCCAAAAGCATATTAAGGTTCCAATATAGTTGGAATATCTGCCAATAGCGTTGCCAAATTTATGAAATAGTGTTTTTATTCGTACTAAATAAAATTTCTGGAATCCTTTTCATTCAATTACGATTTGTAATGTAATTTCGAGTAGATTCATGCTATGACGAATTTAGGTTTTAGGTTATATGATCTATAATGTTATGATGGATTTAATGTAATGTAAATGATGTGATTTGTTAGCTGATCTGATTTATCTATGTGCTTTGTTTTCTTGAGAAACACATGGTTTTTGGATAAACTACTACCTCAGCTTCCTGTCAAGTTGTGTGGCTAAGAAGACAAGGTAGAATCCATTGTAGGGCCTCCATCTTGCTTGATCAATTTTGTGCCTCGGGGTATAGGAGTTTCTGTTGTATTACAATATTCCATGCTGAATATTTTGATTATGTATATTGCATACATTTGCTGATAGACAAGAATGCATTTGGTTGATTGGTTAACCGCAATCCCCAAAATTGTTTTCATTATATGAAGATTTGTCATCTCAAACTGAGATTGCATGGCATGTTTAAAACTGGTTAACTCAATATTTCCAGTATATATCATGTAATCAACATATAAGAATACAATCAGAATTTTACCTTGCTGATCAGTTTTGGTGTATAGAGTTGGCTCATTTTAGCTTTTGCTGAAACCACTCTTGATCAGGTAAGTGTCTATTATGTTGTACCAAGATCTTGGAGCTTGCTTTAACCCATACAAGGATTTCTTCAACCGATACACTTTGGTTGTCTCCTCATTGACTTCAAATCCATGTGGTTGATCCACATAGACCTCTTCTTCTAAGACACCATTCAGGAAAGATGAATTAACATCCATCTCGTATACTTGCCATATGTGCTAAGTTTCTATGGCTAAGAGAGTCCTTACAATGTCCAACCTTTCTACTGCATAAATTTTTTCACCATAATCAATGCCTGGTTGTTGTGAGAATCCTTTGGAAACAAGTCTTGCCTTGTGTTTTTCAATCTGTCCCTTTTCATTGAGTTTAATTTTGTAAACCCACTTGACACCAATACTTTTCTTGTGTCTAGATATATCAACAAGATCCCATGTCTTGTTATTCTCAATGGAGTCAATCTCTTGGTTCATGGCTTGAGCCCAGTGTGGCTCTTTAGTTGCCTCTTTAAAAGATGTAGGTTGACATGACATTAATGAAAAAAGATTTTTCTTATCAATATCATCCAACTGCTAATGGATTTCTCTCAAGCTTCGAGTTCTCTAATTTTGTAGTTCAGAAGATGAATTTATGCTTGAAGTAGAGTTGTCCTGAGGACTTTCAACCTATCATTGTACCTACAATCTTGGAAGGGAAGGTTGATGTGTTTGTTAAACTAAATTTTCTATGATTTCATGAAGTGGAAGAAATGAATTTTGACTGTCCATAGGACAATTTTCAGACTCACTCCAGAATTGTTTTTCATGAAATTTGACATCTCTGTTGAGAATTAGTTTCTTTGAAATCATATTGCAGAGTTTGTAGTCTTTGGATATCTCACTGTAGCCAACACGAATTCATTTCTCACTTCTATCATCAAGTTTCTTCCTTAATTCAGAAGGTATGTGAACGAAATCCAAATGTCCTGAGATGAGGAACATTTATCTTTGTCCCACTCCATGCTTCTTGAGGGACCTTCATATTGATATTGGTGGTTGGAGATCTATTCAAGAGATAAACTGAGCATGATACTGCTTCAGCCCAAAATAGTTTTGACATAAATTTCTCTCTAAGAAGGCTTCTTTCCAGGTTCATTATTGTCTGATTTTTCCTTTCAGCCACTCCATTTTGTTGTGGAGTATACCTGGTTGTAGTTTGCATGAAGATGCCTTGTGAGTTGAAGAAATTCGGAAATTATTTGGAGTTGTATTCTCCTCCTCCATATGACCTGAGAGTCTTCACATATTTCCCATTATGTTTTTCATCTTCAACCTTGAATTCTTTGAACTTTGCAAAAGTTTCAGACTTGTGTCTCAGAAAATAGATCCATATTTTCCTGTTAAAGTCATCAATAAACTTAAAAAATAAATGCTACCACCTTTCAAATTTGTTTGCATTGGTTCACATAGGTCATTGTGAACCAACTCTAAGTGGTGTTTGGCTTGAGTGGAGGACTGTGGAAAACTAGTTCTCTTATGTTTTCCAAGAATGAAAGAATCACATGGGGGATTTTTCTCTTTGAATATAGGCACACCTTTGACCATGGAGTGCTTTTGTAGAAGGCTTAGACTTTGAAAGGGTATATGTCCAAATATTTCATGCCAAACCATAGTTTCATTGGGGGTGGATGCACTTTGTGCATATGATTGGGTCATATTTGAAGTTCTAAGGGTCAAGGGAAACATTCTATTCCTAGTCATGTGGATTTCGGAAATCAATTATCTGTTGGGGGTTTTGTCATATATCCTACATGATTCTCCTTCAAAAAGTACCTTATAGCCATGTTCAATTAGTTTTCCTACACTTACCAAATTACGTTTCAGATATGGAAAGTGATAGACATTGTTTATGTCTTTCTTTGCTTTTTGTTTAGTGAGAATAGGTAGAGTTCCTTTTCCTTGAACTTTGACTAAGGAATCATTTCCAAGTGTAATATGAGATGAAATAGAGGAATCAATGCATGAAATTAAACCTTTGTTACCTATCATGTGATTGTTGCATCCACTATCTATTAAGAACCAAAGACCTGAATACAAAAGCACCACAACTGATATAGAAGAACAATATAGAAGAACACAACTTTATTATATCAAACCCTTCAGGTAGGGAAACACCATACAATGGATCTTATTATGGAAGGGATCCTCTCCTGTTCACTTGCCTCTTCAAGGGGGCATCCTCCTATTGAGCTACCGCTCCAAATACAATACTTCTCTTCATGTATCATTACATTGCTTGAACCCCTTTATATAGTGCTACCATCACCTAAAAACATTCTAGA
>SNQJ01S0169603.1:6473-20691 GCA_010110895.2 Picea sitchensis
AGTTAGGACCAAATGTATGGGATGGATATCAAAGTCTAAAATTATTCAAGAGAAATGAAGACAAGTGGACTGGTAATACCCCTGAGGATTTCAAACGGATTCAAGATTCACAAAGCACCGAGACCAAATGAAACCAATAGTTTCTCAAGAAAAACCCCCAATGTATTCTCTTTCCACTATGATTGGTCAATCTTTGGGGGGGTAATCTCCACTGCTCTTACGCATGTGACCTTGTGTTTATCTCCTGTGTTAGAGGGGGTTCTCGACTCTGCCTATACGACAGTTGGATTTTATGACTCTTTAGTGTTCCACAGTCTTCTTTGGTAATCTTGGAAAATTTACTCACTTTTCCTCATCCAAATATTCTAACCTTATGCTACTGTTGGTGTACTATAAACCAAATAATGTCTAGTTGATTTTTTTAGAGCGATGATTGATTTTAATGGATTTTGTTACTCAGAAAGGTCCACGGGGCTGAAACTAATGATGTCTGAAACTCGACTCCAATAGAATGCAACAAAAATGAAATGCAATTGTTTCTTTTCGATGAATTCTATCTAAGATAAGGAGAATAGTTCTTTTCTTCTTAACAAACACTTAATATCATGCAAATTTTCAACTTTCCTCTTAAATCAAGAGAAGAATGATGCCAAAATATCAAACAAATTCGAAATCCTAAAGCAAATGCAAGACTAGTTGTTTCAGAACATGTACCAAAACAAAATTTCTTAAGAATGCAAAAATATTCATTTGATTGTATGTGCAATGGAATATTTTCAAATGAAAAACTTTTGTGCTTCCTAAATTTCAATTAGAATGAAATAAATCAATGTTTGAAAAAAAGGAACACAAAGCAAAAAAGAAACCAAACAAAGTGCACTCAAAAGTTTGATGAGAAATGAAAGAATTCAAGTGTGAGACAACTTGTTCAATGAACGACTCAAAACGGTGAAAGAGAAAATAAATCATTGTTTGAAGACCTTAAAAATGAGTAGCAATAATAAAAAACTTCAAGATAAGTTTTGAAATCAGGATATCAGGTGTTTGAAAAACGTTCGTGATGAGGATTAAAATAGTCGTAAGAGAGACTTTGACCCAAGGATCAAGTTTACCTAAGGAAGTCATGCTCATTCCCTAATTCTGAAGATCTTACAAGCTCAAAGGAGGCAAGAAAAGTTGGCGATCACAATTCTTTTAATCAAACAAAGTCATAATCGAGTTCAGAGGAATCTATTGTAAAATTCTAAGTGAAAAAGCTGAGGAAAAGCAATCAAAATAGGCTAAAAATTGACCCAGGGACAAAGTGAAAAAGCTGAGGAAAAGCAATCAAAATAGGCTAAAAATTGACCCAGGGACATATCTAATGCTCTGTTGATTGGAAAATTTGACTTGCCGTCAACTAGAAGAATAGATCCGTTCCGGGGTTGTCTAAATAACCTAAGCTGTTTGGTGTAACCTATTCTAACTGGTTTAATGGCCTAGCCAACTAGGGTCCCAAAGATAGAAAATAAAATAAACTAACTAAAGAAAAGATTCTAACAACTCCATTACAATAATTACAAATATTTATCTAAGAATGTGAATATACAAATGATTATGAACAATTCATATACAATTTACAAGGTTTTGCATGAAATTCATGAAAAAATGATTGTTTGATAAAGTTTAAGAATCAAATATGAACAACACTTTTTTTTTTTTTTATTATTAGTCCCTCTATGCCTTCGATAGAGACTAATAATAAGATAGGAACTTTCACACGAAGTAAGGGATAATTATTTAAATCTGGCTATTCTTTGTTTTATTCATAAACAACTTAACATACATAATAATTTGTAGCTGATCAACGAAAATGGTATTGTCTTTGTTGTATGAGCTCTTGCATGTATTTTTGTTAAGAGAAACCTATAACAAAAACAATACTAGCACTTCTAGAATACATTCAAAGAAGTATTTGATATTGGAGTAAATTAATAAATACCGTGAAGACAACAATTAAAAAATCATGTGATCTTAAGATAATCGATATTTAAGAATCCAACAAAACTCAATTCAAAGTATTGATATTATCCATCATTTAACATTAGAAATAAATTCCACAATAATCAAATGATCAATTGATCACACATAAAAAATGGAATAAGAAATTATGGACAACATATAACATTTAATAGTATGAAAGCACCATATGATTTACAAGCTAAATCTAAAATCAACCATACAATATTATCATGATACAATAGTAATGAAAGAACTAAATGAAATAAGCATCACATAGGTTTAAAGCCAAAGATGAATTGCTTTCCCATATTCTTTTCTCAAAATCACATGCCCATTGTAGTCCCCGAAGAATTTTTAAGATAATGGACTTCAAAGATTGAAAAAATTAATGGTATAATGATAATTAATTGACCATGTATTGATAAAAGACTAAAGTTATTTAAATCAATGCATAATAAACTATTCAAAGAATATGAAGATATTATATGAAAATAAACCATTTTACTCACGTGGACAAAAGCCATTAAGCACCCTCGAATTCCATATTCTTCTTAAAATACTGGCCCATTCTCTCTCTCAAAGATTCATCCATCCCAAAATATTCACTTGAAAAGAAATAAAAAAATTTATAAAAGAAATAATATACAAAGAGAAAGGATTAAAATCCTCCTCTCCAATTATTTGATCCCTGGGATTTGATCTTTCTCATATATTTATAAATGAATGAACAATCTAGGTGTAACTATTAATTTCCTCCACCTGAAATTTTCCCAGAAGAGACTCCAAATATTCTCAAATCGCATTTTTGGGAAATGGAAGGTAAATGGATCCATTTGTCTCCGGGTTTTTCAACCGCTTTCTTCAAATTCCTCATGGGTTGGTCAAGAATCGGGCCTGCAAAATCACCTATCTGATCTTGACGCTTTCCAAATTTTATCTGTTGCTCATAAAATTATTTGTAAAGTAATCCAATATTATTTTTTGGATCAATCATCTCGAACGATTGGATAATAAAATCAAATAAGCCAAGGAACATATCTTCAGATCAAATATTTTGATAATAGAAACCTGTGAAACAAAAAATAAACCCAAATTAATAACCTAAAATATGAATAAAACAAAATCTAGAAAAAAATGAATTTAAACTAACTATAAGTTCTTAAACAAACATTGTTTATAATTTGCTTTCAAATATGATCTTTAAAATTTTAGCTCGCTATTGGAGAAGAGAAAATATTAATTTTGGTTTTACAAAATCAAACAAAATGATAGATAATTTTATTTCTTTTTATTTTTATTATTATATGAGATGTTCTATTTTTTTAATTAATTAATATCACCAAATGATTTCATGAAATGAGAAACCAACCAAGATATTATTTGATGAAGTACTGAAATCACATTATTCAAAATAGTCAAACCTACTAATGAGAAAGAATGAACACATAATCATAATTTCAAACAAAAACATTTGATAAAAATTAACGCCTTTGTTTAAATTGAGATTTTTATGCTCGTTTCTAACTTTCGACATATACTCTTGTAATGAATGTTTCATAATATAGTGAATGTCTTAAAGTTTGTCGAAAAGCAAGCCAAGGCATGAAACTATTTGAAAAGGCTAGACGGTGTAGCTCATTATAATTATCAAGATTCTAATAGCCCAAATTTTGTAAAAATATAGGGGGAGTTGTTAGAGCCCAACGGCTCCTACTATGGGAGACAAAGTGTTATTCAATTGGTAATGCTCCTAAAAGCATTAATAAGGAGTGTTAGTAATACCAGAGACAATTGTGGGGAGCTGCTATATAAACCGAAAATGGTTGATTGAAAATCACCAAAATTTTCCCAGATTCACCAGAAAGTAGGAAGGGTTCAAGAAACAAGCATCAACTTGAAAAATATCAAAGGAAAACTAAGATTAAAAGAGATAGGAACCTAGAAATAGGAACACCGCTCTGAGTCGCCAATTTTTTCTTCATGTTATGGAATATTTCCCCCGTGGACAGGTGAAATCTCCCTTGGATATCTAGACCCCTATTGACCAAGATAGAAAAACAAACAAATGGACACTAACATTCCTTTAGATCTATTCTTTATGTATACAGATAGAGAATATAAAGGAAATAAGTGTGGCTTACTTCTTTTCCGACGGTTGTCCTCGCTATTCTTCGGTGTTTGTTCTTGTTATCCAAGCTGCGATCAAGATGAAGAAAGTCGGGAAGGAACAAAACATTACCTTAGACTTCTACAATATATCGTTAGACAAGAACACATCCATCTGTATAGACATACATGTATAGACAACATTATGAAGGAAATATGCCAAGTTATATTAATGGAGAAACATGGTGAAGTACTTACAAACCACTGTAGATGTTGTAACAACTCCTCCAAGATCTCCGTCCAACCCTTGCCTGAATGTCTTAGGATCATAATGATGATGCTTGTGATGGATTCATCTCACAAGATCAAAGGTTTGACACTCTTAAATTATTTCTCCATTTTCACCTTGGAATGCCCTCATTATATAGGATTTGGAGGCTTAACCATCATGGAGGAAATCACTAACTAGATCAACTAAATTGGAATCTCTAAGATTTTTTGGGAGAAAATATCTCTCAAGGATTTTTAGGGAGAAAATCTCTCTCAAGGATTTTAGGGAAGAAATATCTCTGAAGATCCATCAAATTAGGATATTGGTTTGAGAAAATATCTCAACCATCAATGAGATTCTCAACTTCCCCTTGAGATTATGAAACTAAACGTGAGGTGGATTCTCACAGTAAATTAATTCCCTTTTTTCAATAAAAATGAATAATACATGTGCACATAGTATTTTGACCTTCATATGATAAATTTATCTCCTAACATGTCTAGGGATTATGACAAACACTCCCTTCCTAAAGTGTGACAAATCCAGACTTAGTAGTGTGGGAATTTGGTGTGTAACACTTCCCAAAATTGTTACATGAATAACCTAAACTAAGAAATATAGTTTGGTACGCGAGTGTGTGAGATCTTCTAAATGGTGTTGCTCTTTTGTAATATTCTTCTTGAGTTATTTCCATTTCTGGTTGCTGATTATGAATTCTAGATATTCTAGGTGGTGCAATTCTTATGTAATCTTCTTCTTGAGTTCTCTCCATTTCCCGGATGTTTTCTTTTGAAGGATTGCATTCTTCCTTCTTGATGTGACCTCTGATGAATTATGCATAACTTCTTTGTTCTACTTCCTTTTATGTTGTCATGGAGCTTGAACCCTTCTTAGTATGTATCCGGTTGTATCCTAGTCTAGACTTGTCATAGTATGGCCTTTGACTACTGATGATTTCATCCAATATTTTGGTGTTGTTCTATTGCAATTATTTTTTCTGAAGTTCCTTCCTTAGTGAGACCATTTATGCTTCCAAGTTTTCCTTCATTTTCTCCTTTTCATCCAAATTATTTTTTAGTGTTTCTTTAATCCTTCTGCCTTCTTCTATTTGGACATTTAGATTCATATTCATCTGCTGGACTTCTTTAGAGTTTGAATTTTGAGAACCCTCATTTATCTTGATCAATTCTTTCTTGAGTGACTTGTTTTTCTTTCTTTCTCTTTTTATTTCACTTAAAGCGCTGATTAGTTATGCCTCAAGATCTACTTCACCTTCTTCTTCATCATTTTCCAATCCCATAAAGAGTACTCTTTCTGAGTCATTGTCACTATCGTCATCCTCATCCGATGAGGAACTATCTTTTTTTGAGTTGAGGCTTTTCTTGAAGAATTTATTTTTCTTGTCTCCTTTTTGATATTTCTTTTCTTTCTTAGGAGCTTCTTCTTCATTACTATCTATATTCTTATCATGAGGACATTTAGAATCAAAATGACCAATTTTACCACAATTAAAGCATATGAAGGGAAGCATACCTTTGTATTTTCAAGTTCCTCTCTTCAACTTCCTTACGAAGTTGGCCATTTCTTCATCTTCATATAAATCATCACTGCAGCTGCAGTTTGACTTTGGATTTTCCTTCTTCTTCTTTGTCTTCTTGGATGCTTTGAAAGATGCTTCCTTCCAGGATAGATTATCTTGTTATGTTCTCATTTATAAGTTGTAAGGATTTTTTGTAACTCATCCATGCTCAACGTAGCAATATATGCTCTTTCTTCTAGGGATGAAATCATAGGATCAAATCTCATTGGAAGAGACCTTAATACCTTTTGAAAAATGATTGGTTCTTTAATTTCTTCTTCCAAGCCTTTAATAACATTCACTATTTCATCAACTCGTAGAAAATAGGTTGCAATATCTTCATCTTCCTTCATTTTTAGTTATTCAAATTGACCTCTATAAGTTCGAAGCTTGGCCTCCTTGACTTTGGCATCTCCTTCGAAAATATTTTGAAGTTTTTCCCAAAGATCCTTTGCAGAGTTATAATGCATAACCTTGCCATGTACTGAATCGGTCAACCCACTAAGAATAACATTTTTATCCTTTGAGTTGTTTTCATCAAGTTTCTTTCCATCCTTATCTATTGGGGGAGTGGTAGGTGCATTGTATCTGTTTACTACTGCTTGCTAGACATCAAATCCCTATGCTTTCACAAACATTTTCATCCTTATTCTCCAGAAGGCATAGTTATGACAATCAAACAATGGTATTCCATTCGTAGTGTACACCATGATCTACCTTCCAGTGATTAGACCATTTTATAAGGAATTTATCTGATACCAATTGTTGGAATACTGAGAAGGGGGGGGGGGGTGAATCAACATGATGCACTTTTTGCCAATTTTAATTAAAATACGTGAACATGAATTTATCAATAGTTTATGACTTTTGATTACATTCAATATATTATGAATAATTCCATTCACCAACACATAACCACATATACACAATACATACGAATTTTGCATGGAAACCAAAATGGGAGAAAACAACTGAATGCTTTCTTATATATTTGAATATTACATTCATAGGAAGCATCAACTTCAAAAATTCTCTAGCACCAACTGGAAGGAGGCTCCAACCTAAAGGAATCTACAACTCCCTAGATTTTCCATCTCCAACTGGAAGGAGGAACCAACCCTCGATTTACAAGCTCCAACCTGAAGGAAGCTACAACTCCCTGTATTCTCCAACACTAACAAGAATGAGGCTGCAACCCCCTTTCCTTGCCCCTTCCTTTCTCCCTGAAATATAAATGGAGACTTAACCTGTCACTATCACTGGTACTGATATCTCATCATAAACATCATCATCAACAAAACTAGATCCACTCACATAAATCATATGCCAAGATCACCAATAACATCTCTCAAACATATGCCCAACATCACCAACATATGCTTCCAACCATATAYCAAAATGTGTCTCAAGMAAGTGCCATATCATCCATGATAAACCATAAACCATGTATCATAAATATACCTAAAAAACTATCCAAGATACACCTCAAACCATATKCCAAAATCATGCCTTAAACATGTGCCAAACCATCCAAGATATTCCTTAACCGTGTACCATAACTACCAAGATAAAACCCATAGAAAGGATACCTTTAATCATGTAACCAACATAGTCCATAAGATCACAACCAATAGACTTTCCTCAGCTTCTACATCAAGATGATAACATCTTCATTGACCTTTCCTTCAACCTCGCTGGAAAAAACTCAGCAACTAGCGGTGCCTCGCTTGATGAGTGTTGTGAAACCCATGGGGGCCTTGCTGGACAAATTCTATCTGACCCGCGAGGGACTACTTAATTAGGGTTTTCAGATAACCCTTCTCACATTTTCAACTTTGAGACTTTTCTCCTGCACACTCCTTTGCTTCCTTAGATTTGCTACATCAGACTCACTAAGAGATTACATACCTAATTTATTTCTTGGTTATAATGAGAGGCTTCTTGATGTGTATTTATACTATTTCAAGTAACTTCTTTACTTAATTTTAGGGCCAACCTGTAAATTTTTTTGCAACTACTTTTCTCCTTCATTTACTTTTGGGGACGAATTGTAACTTCTTGTCTTTAGATCCAAGACTTCTTGACCATACTCCCGGGCTTCATATTTAAGAGGGCATAACTTCTCAACTGTGAAAAACCACATGACGTACCACCTACCATTGGAAATGGCATGACGAGGAATATCCATCTATGAAGGTTTTCTATGCAATTACAATGTCCTTCACCCTCTTTTTCCTCAAATAACTTTGGGCTTCATGACCATACCTCTGGGGCTCTTTGTACACTTCTTCAAAGCATCTTCCCATGAGGGCCATGCTTAAATATACACCATAAGGGGACCACTTTGGAGACATCTTCTATTTTTGACATCAATGACAACCAATTTTCCAACATTGTCTTCACATCCATTTGCTCTATTTCAAGATAAACTGACGCAATCAAATACATTAATACTCTAATGAAAGTTAATTTTGCAATAGGGGAAGAAATATCATCGAAGTCGACTCCCTCAACTTGGGAATATCCTTTCTCTACCAGTTGAGCTTTGAATTTCTTGACTTGACCTGCTGCATTCATCTTTTTCTTGAACACCCACTTGCTACTAATGAGTTTTCGTCAATTATGTAACTCAACTAGATCTTATGTCTCATTCTTGTACAAGGATTGCATTTCTTCAACCATGGCATCCTTCAAGAGTTTACCCTCTATGAAGTCGACTGCCTCCCTGATCGACTTAGGATCCTCATTAGTGGCAGATAACAAAAATGCTGAATGGAAATTGAGCGGACTGTGCCTTTCATCTTTTTTTCTTACTCATTCATATCTCCTTAAAACCAAAGTCATTTGTTCCACCTCTTCATCTTATTCAGTCAACTCATCTGAATCATCGTCTTTGTTCCTCAATTCAAACACCAAATTCTCTAGTTCTTTTTCCGTTTGAACCTCTCTAGACTTGGAAGTTCCACCAACTTCCATAAAGACCACATCTCGACTATACGTTGTTTTCCTTGATGCAGGATCCTAGAGATTATATCCTTTCCTTCCATCCTTTTACCCAATGAAATACACTTGATTTCCTTCTTGTCCAACTTGTCCCTCTTTTTCTTGGGAACATGCACAAATGCATCACAACCAAATACGTTGAGATGTGAAAGTGAAGGCTTCTTACCAAACCATATCTCATGTCAAATCGACTTGATTAGCACTGATGAAGGAGACCTATTGACCAAATATTTTGTAGTTTCGACTACCTCTACTCATAATTTTTTTGCGAGCCTTTCAACACTAAGAATGCTCCTTGCCTTGTCCATCAACATCTTGTTAATTCTCTCAGTGACTCCATTTTGTTGTTGGATATATGGTGTGGTAGTTTGGCGGGTTATGCCACACAACTTATAGAACTGATCAAAATCATTTTCATAGAATTCACCACCATTTTGAGTTTTCAACAACTTGATCTTCTTCTTTGTATGGTTTTCCACAAGATATTTAAAATCTTTGAATTTCTTGAAAACCTTTGATTTTTTCCTCAAGAAACATACCCATGTCTTCATGGAAAAATGATCTATGAAGGAAACATATTTTAGGGATCTACCAAGTGAAGGGACTGGTATAGTCCCAAACACATCACTATGTACAAATTCTAGAATTCCCTTTTCCTTTGTAGCTCCAGATGGGAATCTAACCCGATTTTGTTTTTCATATATGCAATGCTCACAAAAATTGACTTCCATATTACAATTAGGAAAACCTTCAACTGTACCTTTGTTGTGCATAGCTCTAAGTCCTTTTTTCTCCAATGTGTTCCATCCTCTGGTGCCATAACATGGTCATGTCAACTTGGCTAAGAAAAATCAATTTGATTTGTATCGACTCAGCCTGAGTTGAGTCAAGTCAACTCCAAGAACACTAATGTTGTTGCATCCAATCAAGTTGACAATCTCTAATAAATTCTATAGATTCCAATTTGAACTCCTTTCATTAAGACCATCACACCCCTGACCATTTTGCATGTATCCTTATGAAGTAGAGTATGCATACCTACATCTCTCATCTTGATGACAGGTATCATGTTTCATGCCAAACCCAGAATATGTAGCACACCTAGAAGGGTTCTACTCCTCCCATCTTGCAGTATCAATTGGACTCTTCCTCGTCCAACAATTTTGGTTGTCGATTCATCCTCGAAGAACACATATCCCCCTTCATATATCTCATATTCATAGAACCATTCTCTGTGATGCGTCATATGAAATGATTCTCTTGATTCAATCAACCAAACATCTCTATCCGGCTGTATACTAGTCGACAAAATATACACATCGTCTCCTTTATCTGAGGTAGTCTTTCTCTCAGTCAACCACTTCTCATTGGATCCTATACTGACTTCTGTCACCTTTGAATTGTAGTCTCTCTCTTAATGCCTAAATTTACTTCATTTCCATCATCTTCTCTTTGACTAAACTGGGGATTTAGATCTACCCTCTGACTTAGACTTTCTAATGAAGAATTTGCCTTTATCTTTGTTGAGTCTTCAACCTCTCATCATCAAGGCATGTATGGTTGATCTTTCAATATTCTTATGTCTCATTTATTTTGATAGTAGAGATGAAACCACGTCTTCTAGCACTAGTGTAGTCAAATTACTCCCTATAGCCACGACTAAGCTATCCTAGGAGTCTGGAAAGGAACATAATAGACTAATACAATAATCCTCCTCAATGATTTTAATATTCGTACACAATAACTGACTTATTACAATATTGAATGCTTTCACATGATCTGCTACTGATATCCCTTCACTCATCCTCAAAATATACAACTTCTTCTGAAGGAACATCTTATTTACCAGGGATTTTGATTAGTACAAGCTTCCCAACTTGTCCCACAGTTTCTTTGCCATGTCTTCTCCTGAGACATTCAATAGCATCAAATTTGCAAGAGAAATTCAAATTGTACTCCTTACCCTTCTATCAATTTTCTCCCATTCTTCCCTCAACATACCCGTCAGGATTATACCGAAACTCATAGCTATCCACTATTCACGATCTACAAGGAGATCTTCAATTTTAAGCTTCCATAGCTCAAAATTCCGGCCATTGAATTTTCCGGTCTCCATTCTCAAACTTCTTGCCATTATTTCAGGAACAAATTTAAATATCACTGGCTTACAACTCTCTTTGGACCTAGAGTTAACTTGGATCCAATATCTTCTCACCTTTTCTTTGATACCACATGTTAGGAAATAAACATACACACTAAACCAACCAGGAGAGAGAAGATAGATTTAAACAAGAAAATAAATGAAAAACATATTACATAGAGATTTTACCTTGGAAACCAAATGGGAAAACCTGTTGGACACACCTACCACACTTAGAGGGGGGGTGAATGAGGGTGGGGCTCTTTTTCCCAAAACTTTCCTCTTACAAAAAACTCATTAGTTAGCATTCAACATTTTACTCATTACTCATTGCTGTCATTTATAACCAGTTATATGTGAACACATATCAACAACATATATCAACAATATATCATCAACAAGTCATCACCACCAGGAACACAAAGAACACACGATGTATGTACAATTTTATTTTTATTACGGACTACAATCCTTGGGGTTTTTCAACAACAACTGAATAGAGTACAACCCTACAAGAGCACCAGATCTATCATTGTTACACATCAAAATTACTCACTTCAATAGTGTCACAAGTGTCGTCATTACGAGTGTTGTAAGAGTCACATCTTGTCCACAAGTGTCGCATCTTGACTATAAGTGTTGTAAGTGTCACAAACATCATACTGCCATCTTGCCTATGACATGCCTCTAACGACATCATTAAGACACTTAAGACACCTCAAAGGCTAGTTTGGAAGAAGAGAAATCACTTGACAAAGAGTACAAACCTTTTTCCACTGAAAGAACCACTAAAAAATGGATTTTGGAGAGGAGCGCTCCCCTACCCACTGTCAGGGAGTGCTGGCGCTCCTTGAGCCTCTTTGGGGGAGTGTTTGAGTGCCTTGTGCACCCTTTTGGGGGAGCGCTACCCTTTTCTGAGCAAGTTTTGGGTTTGTTGAGACAAATCAAGGAAGAATTCCTCAATTCCTGAAGGTGGTTGGATTCGAATAGATGGTCAAGGCATGATATTAGGGAAGATCCTCAACTGAAGGAGAATAATCCTCAACTTATCCCAAAGATATCTCAAGTGGTTGGGCCTCTCCAAGGTTATATAAGGAGGCCTCCTCATGGTGAAAGGGGGAGGAAGTTTGAGAATTATACCAAACTTATGATCTCATAAGTGAGGCACCATTGAAGCAATTAGTGTAGAATGCTTGAGCAAAGGGGTTGGACAAGGAGAATTGGAAGAAGCTGCTGCACCTTCATCCAAAGGATTGTAAGTACTTTTACTTGTTCTCATTAATAATCAATGCTTGGCCTGTTTCTTTCAAACTTGTGCTTGTTCCACATGAGTTTGTCTGTAGTAGATGGATCTATATTTGAGCTAATCTCAGTAGAGTATGAAGTCTTTTGTACCTTTATTTATTTTATAGGACCTACCAGGGAGCTTAGGATCGAATCTCAACCAGGACTTTGTAAGGACAAACGTCACTAATAAGGTACATAAATTTCTTCTTCTCTTTCATTTATTAGCTTGATTAGATCTAAAAGTAAGTCAATGTCTATGTTAAGCACTTTTCTGTCTTGGCCTTAGGAGTCTAGAGACCAAGAGGCAATCCACTTGTCCGCAAGGGGATTCACCTACAACAGAAATTGGCGACTCCATTGAGGAGGAGCTCTGATTTTTGTTTCCTTTCCTAGATCTTGTTTTAGCCCTTTGCCCACTCATTTGACCTTCTCCATGATGTGTCTCTGATCCTTAGATGTTATTGTTGGCTCTTGGATCCATTTTACACTCTGAATT
Organism: Picea sitchensis; assembly: GCA_010110895.2. Taxonomy (NCBI): domain Eukaryota; kingdom Viridiplantae; phylum Streptophyta; class Pinopsida; order Pinales; family Pinaceae; genus Picea; species Picea sitchensis. Next base: position 19,357 of record SNQJ01S0169603.1, read on the forward strand.
CTTGCATTTTCTCTGATTTTTTTGGATTTCTGTGCAAAATTTTGAGTTCTGAGAGGCCAACGCTCCCCTTCCCTTACCACCAGGGCGTTGGAACTCCCATGAAGCCTTACACAGTGTGTTGGAGTGCTCTGTGTCCCCTTTTGGGAGAGCGCTACCCCTTTTTCTGCAAAAATCTTCTTGGGAGTAGTTTTTTCTCAGTATTTTTTTGTTGATTCTTCTGCTTAGGGTTTATGCTATCTTAGTGTGTCCTTGTTTAGCCTCCAATTATTTGATTTCTAAGGATTAATGATCTCTTGTTTGGATTTTTTGACATTTGTCCTTACTTTGCAATAACTCTTTGTCCTTGATGATTTAGAGTTAACTTGCTTTTTTCTTCTCCTTTATCTGACTGAGTGGAAGCTTTTGTGAGGAAATCCAAAGGTCTGTGAACCTTTTCATTTGATATTTGAGGTTAGTTTTCCAACATTTCTCTTTTGTTTGAGGTTTTTTTGGTTCAAGTGGCCAGCACAGATGGATTCTAACTGCGACCGACTATTTCACCAAATGGATAGAAGCTGTCCCTACTAGAAGCACTTCTCACAAAGTGATTATTAGCTTCTTGGAAGATATTATAGCCAGATTTGGTTGCCCCAACATAATTGTCACTGATAACGCCGCCCCCTTCAGGTCTGAGCCTCTAGTTAAGTTCTGTGAACAGTTTGATATTTCACTGATTCACTCTACTCCCTATTATCCCCAAGGAAACAGACTGGTAGAGTCCTCCAATAAAATTATGATCAAGTTTATCAAGAAGATACTGGAGGAAAATAAAAGGGCCCGAGACTCAACACTCAAATTTTATCTATGGGCTGATTGGGTGACAACAAAGAAATCCCTAGGCATCTCACCTTTCCAACTTGTTTACGGAATAGAGGCCGTTTTCCCTACTCAGCTCGCCTTATCTATGGCGAATTTCCTCTAGGACTTTAAAGGAGAACCTAACCATGTGGTCAGGAGGATTCATCAGATGGTGGAAGTGTAGCAGATCAGAGAACAGGTCATGGATAGGGCCTATAATCACCAGCAGAAGATCAAGCAGGCTTTTAACAAGAAGAGAAAAAAGAAAGAATTCGAGCAGGGTGATATGGTACTCAAATGGGATGCACCCAGGCAGGACAAGGGCAAGAAAAGTAAGTTTGATGCCCTCTGGTTTGGGCCTTTCAAGATCCTTGAAGTATTTTCGAACAACACTTACAAGTTGCAGGATCTGGAAGGCGAAGAAATTTTGAATGGCCCAGTAAATGGACATTTCTTGAAAAAATGTTTTTTGTGAGCCGTAGTCGGCTCTTTTGTTTT